>JAJMGE010000067.1:0-34031 GCA_030568475.1 Suhomyces choctaworum
AGCTCTGCTCCTTCGAGCTCTGCTCCTTCGAGTTCTGCTCCATCGAGCTCTGCTCCATCGAGTTCTGCTCCATCCAGCTCTGCTCCTTCGAGCTCTGCTCCATCCAGCTCTGCTCCTTCGAGTTCCGCACCACACAGTTCTGAAACTCCATGCACCACTCCTTCGAGCACTCCATCGAGCTCTGCTCCATCGAGTTCTGCTCCATCCAGCTCTGCTCCATCTAGCTCTGCCCCTTCGAGTTCCGCACCACACAGTTCTGAAACTCCATGCACCACTCCTTCGAGCACTCCATCGAGCTCTGCTCCATCGAGTTCTGCTCCATCCAGCTCTGCTCCATCTAGCTCTGCCCCTTCGAGTTCCGCACCACACAGTTCTGAAACTCCATGCACCACTCCTTCGAGCACTCCATCGAGCTCTGCTCCATCGAGTTCTGCTCCATCCAGCTCTGCTCCATCTAGCTCTGCCCCTTCGAGTTCCGCACCACACAGTTCTGAAACTCCATGCACCACTCCTTCGAGCACTCCATCGAGCTCTGCTCCATCGAGTTCTGCTCCATCCAGCTCTGCTCCATCTAGCTCTGCCCCTTCGAGTTCCGCACCACACAGTTCTGAAACTCCATGCACCACTCCTTCGAGCACTCCATCGAGCTCTGCTCCATCGAGTTCTGCTCCATCCAGCTCTGCTCCATCTAGCTCTGCCCCTTCGAGTTCCGCACCACACAGTTCTGAAACTCCATGCACCACTCCTTCGAGCACTCCATCGAGCTCTGCTCCTTCGAGTTCTGCTCCTTCGAGTTCTGCTCCTTCGAGTTCTGCTCCTTCGAGTTCCGCTCCTTCGAGTTCTGCTCCTTCGAGTTCCGCTCCTTCGAGTTCCGCTCCTTCGAGTTCTGCTCCTTCGAGTTCCGCTCCACAGAGTTCTGCTCCTTCGAGTTCCGCTCCACAGAGTTCTACCCCATCCAGCTCTGCTCCTTCGAGTTCTGCTCCACACAGTTCAGCTCCATCCAGTGTTGCTGAATCTTCCATTCCAGGAACTTCCAGCGTTGGCTCTTCAAGCTCAGTGAGTTCGCATCCTACCTCTGTTGCAACTTCGTCTTCTGCGATCACTGCCCCACCTGCTGAATCGACCACTGAAACTACTGTTGTCGGAACTACTGTGATTACCATCACTTCGTGCTCTGAAAACAAGTGCTCCACCGTCTCACACACGACCGGTGTCACTGTTGTTACCGATACTGTTTCTAGCACTGTCTACACTACTTACTGTCCATTGACAAGCGAATCCGGTTCTCCAGCTTCATCTGGTACTGCTCCAGGAAAGCCAAGTGGCCCTGCTGAAACCACCCCTGCTAAGGAAGTCGTTCCTTCCTCCGTGGTCCAAGAGTCTACCACTACCCCAGTCGCTCCAGGTGCTCCCGGTGCTAAGCCTTCCTCTGTTGCAGAAGAAGCCACTTCTGCTCCAGGTGCTCCAGGTGCCGAGCCTTCCTCTGTCGCAGAAGAAGCTACCACTGCCCCAGGTGCTCCAGTTCCAGCTCCAGGTTCTCCAAATGAAACTAAGACCTCTCAGGTTCAAATTACTTCTACCATTGGTGGTTCTCCATCCAAGGCTCCAGGCGCTGCTAGCTCCACTGTTGTCACCTCATCTGTTTCGAAGGCTTCCGCTGCACCAACCGTCAGTGTTGCTGCTTCTGCCGGTGCCGGCTCCTCGAACAACGTGCAAGCCACTGGTGTTCTCGCATCTCTTTTCGTGGTGTTGTTCTCTGTACTTTTATGATCTCGCATACCCTATCAGTTGCTCCATTTTTTGAGAGCAAAGGCTTTAATTTCTTCTCGATATTCAAAAATATGCTGCATTAAGGATAAAAGCTCTTCGAAGCAATACATTTCCGCAGTCATAGGTTTGTCTTCCATATTTTCTTCTGATGACATTTATTTGGTTTGGCTACCATAGATTTCGCTGCCACGATGAACAAAAATTAATTATAGCGCTTCTCTATTCGATTGACTAGTTTCAACATACAACTATATTATACACATTGTAGGCGTGACATCATCAAGTGAAGAATTCAGTACAAAAGTTGGATAAAAAGTAGGACTTTATATATTTTATAACCATACCGTTGAGGATGTCTCTATACACAGGAAATTATTGACCGGTTAAAATAAAAAAAATAATATGAATTCAGCGAATTATTGTTGAAATGAATTGAAAGAAATAAGCGGATAAAAGCTTATCCGCAATCTTTTGTAAAATGCAATCGTCATAACTGTGATCATAACAGTAATTAGAAAGGGTTACGCATTCTTAGGACTGATTCTGAGATCGAAATTTCAGTGTTGAAGCGAAATCGACTCGCAGAGCATGTTGAAGGCTCTAATGGTATATCCTGCGTGAGTGAATTAAAGGAACTTAGGAACCTTAGACAAACAAAAAAAAAAATTCCAATGGATGCTAATGGAAATGCAACTCAAAGTGGATAGCCTTCTATAGGTCAGGAATGTTGAGTTCATCGATCAACCTGAAGATAGTCTGGTTTTCGTCAATGAAATCATTACTAACCAAATTACACAAAACAAAATCTTGGCTGAAACTATTGATGAACTTGACAAATCCATCAACGTCATCTTTTTTGATTTCAATGAGGTTGCTTTGAAAGATTTTGACCCACTCAGCGAACAACCGGTAGACTTCATCCTTCCAAGCCAAAAATGAGGTTCTTTCCACAATAGTAGGTTGCAAAATTTCTTCCCCAGGGAAAACACCCCAAGTAACAGCATTGATTTCATCATCATCACAATTGGTAGACAAATTGCCATTATTGTCCACGGCATAGTAGCTGATAATGGCCGACGAAGTATCTTGCTGCAGGCCGTTGAAATGGTCAATTGTGTCCAAAAGCCTTTCAAGATTATCCTTGTGACACATAAACTCGAGGTATTGCTTTTGGTACACATAGCCGTTTCTGGGACCCCATCCGAAAGTTTTATCGGAAGATGAAACTGCATTCAAGGAAGCCTGTGAGTTCATGGTGAAGAAGCCTTTCTTGTTCAAGGAGATCAAGTTATCAACAATAATTGTGGAATCATCACCAAGAGGACCATCGGACCAAGGTAACGACTTCAAAGAACCGTTCAAGTACAGAATGATGATAAGAGAAAAATCCTTCAAAGACTGAGGGGTGCCCCACAAGTCGTAAGCCTTCTTTGGAGACTGTCTCAAGAGCTCAGAAGCACACAAGTCGATATCACCGAAAGCAGGCGAACGTGAATCACCCCATCTTCCGTTGGGAAACTCATCCCAAGTTGCGGTTCTAGAAATGTACGAGTATTTTCTGTTCTGCCAAAAGATGGGTCTGATCGATTCCTTAGATCTCGAAGGATGAAGAGACTTTCTCCATGGTAACTCGACTCCACCCACGACATCGTGACTTCTGGAAGGTTCAATCAAATTCAAATTTTCCAAGATCATGATGGTGGACCGTTCCAAGTTCATTGTGTAGAAGTGCAAATGCTTGACAAATCCGGAATCAATCAACTTTTGGCACATCTCGCTCACCAACTCGGTTCCCTTTTCTCTGACTAAGTAATCATCATCTTTGATTGGTTCCAATGCATCCAAGAAGTGTTGAGGAATGGTAATTTCCGACCACTTTGCTCTTCTGATGAAAGCAGCATAGGTGGAAATGGGCATGATCCCTGGAATGATAGGAATGGTGATCCCAATTCTTCTCACGCTTTCACACCACTTGATAAAGTTGTCTGCGTCGTAAAACATCTGGGTAATGATGAAATCAGCACCGACATCACACTTCTCTTTCAAATACTTCAAGATCAAGTCATTGGAATGCTCTTCAGGATGGCCCTCGGGATATGCAGCCACTCCGATGTTGAAATGGTCGCCATAGTTCTTGCGAATGTAGGCAATTAAGTCCTTTGCGTACTTGAAGTCTCCCGTAGACTCGCTTCCGTCCAATGGAGGATCACCTCTCAAGGCCAAGATATTCTGACACCCGGAAGCATACGCTTTTTGCAAGGCCTCGTCGATAAGCTCAACCTTCATGTTGGTACATGTCAAATGCATACACGTCTCCAAACCCAACGTGGACTGGGCGGTGTAGACCATGTCGTTGGTCAAGGAAGACGATCTGCCTCCGGCATTCCAGGTGATGTCTATGAAAATGGGATTGAGGTCGTACATTCTGTCCATCCGGTCATAGAGGTTTTGCACACCCTGAGAGGTCTTGGGGACGAAGAACTCAAAGGAGAACGTCGCTGGAGGGGGGTTAGACGAGTTGTGGGCCTGGGACAACTTTTCGGAGATTCTCATGATGGAAGGATAGATGGGAAAGCACCGATGGCAACAAAAGATGGAAGGGAAGAGCCACTATCAATTGGACTGACTCTTGAATGCGGTTACTTATACACGAAGCCCAGAAAATCAAACTGTCCATTCATAAAATTGCGAGCGGTTGGTTACTTATGTGCCCCAAAAAATTCCAACGTGGTGATCCGGTATCGCTCGCCGGCATGTGAGTCATGCGGGGTGTGCTATGCAAGCTGTGGATTGCAGACTACAGGTACGAAGCTAGGAGCTACATGGAGCTGTCGGCAGCGCCGATGCAAGGCTTGCATTCTACTTCTTGTGTTACCATTTCTCTGATATTGTGAAGGTATAATCTTCCATAACTACAAATGTTGGCCGTTCAGGTACGCTTGTTCAAGCTCACGTGCCTTGGTGTAAGCGGGCCCGACAAAAGGAGTCTTGTGGCCGCACGCAGCGGCCGTTACCGAATTGAGCAAGCCGGGATCGCTACCGGCGTGCGACATCGCGACATCTGCAGAGTCATGCGACATTATTGCTGCAACTCAGGCAGTGCGCTGCAGCAACGCACAACGGCGTATCATGCCGCAGATCGAGCGCAGGTATCCGGTTTCACAACTCGTCGAGCTCAAAGGCATCATCTTCGGAGCCTGCATCCTCGTATTCTTCTGTCATGCCAGATTCGTCCGCACGGATCGCTTCTTCCTCCTGTTGCTTTTGTTCCCTCGCTAGACGTAAAGCCTCAGCAGCGTCTTCCTTTTCCACAGCTTCCATCAACTTTCCAACCTCGGCATCGTAGCTAGACCACTCTGGAATCAAACGACGTGCCGTGTCTAGCTTGTTCTCCTTTGTGAGAGGATTGTTGCACAAGTCGATGGTCTTAGCCCGCTTCATAGTATCGTCAGAACACCATGTCTCGCACCACAACCACTCTTGTGGAAGACTGAAGATCTTAATCTTCCTTTGAAGATTATTGGGAAGGTCCTGATCCAAGTTGGAAAGCGAGTTGGGATCGGATGACAATTTCTGGTAATGTTCTCTGAGTTTGTCTCCCGCATTAATACTACGAAATTTGTTCAAGTCCACCACATATAAAGCGCTGATATGATACTTAAGATCATCCTGTAACACTTCCGACCAGTATCCTTGTTTCCAGAATCTGAACCCTTCCATTCCTTCTCTCGAGTCACACATCGGTGTGAACCCGTATGGAGCACCTTCCAAATCTGTCTGAACAAGCTCGTATAGATCTGTTCTGGCAATCTGGTCTGCATCCACGAAAATCACTTTGTCCAAGTCTTGTGGGAATAAGACATCCAAAAACAAAATTTTATATCCCCAGATCGTTCTTTGCTTTTCTCTTTGAGTCCGCAAGAACGTTGGCCATTTGTAGGTAATTAGCTCGTATTCAAATTGATACTTCTCGGCCAAATGTGGTAAAAGCTTCTTGAAGTGTGAAGAGATATAGTTCTCGAGAATCCAGAACTTTATCAGCTTTTTGCTGTGTTTTCTCACAGAAGCCGTCATAATCGACAACAATCTCTCGTATAAGTGTCCGCTGGCAATAGTGAAAATATTAATGTCTGCATGTTTCGCCTTTTGGACTTTTATGTCTGAAGTCTCACTTTCCTTCTTGCGCAACCGTGGGAATATGGTTTTACCCTTGAGGTCAAAAACTGAAATTTTCACTTCTTCCAAAGGTTTGCTGTTTGCCATTAGCTTGCTTTCTCCAGCAGACAAGAGGTCGAACTCATCTCCAGGGCCGCCTTCCTTGAGTTTTAATTTCCACGTTCCGGGCCCACTCTGTAATTGAAGGTACCCCAAGCTGGACATCACCAGAGTATCTGAAGAGGATTCGTGATTGGAGATCTCAAAACCAACGCCAGTGGCAGGCTTCGCAGTATTTACGTCTCTCGCAAAGCCCTCAATCAAGATGCTTTTCAATTCATATACCCCTGAAACTTGCTTGTCGACCAAGTTGTCAAATTTTATATTATCCAAATCAACTCCATGCGCAGAGCTTTTCGTAACTGTGATCCATTTGGTAGGAGCATCGAGCTCAACGGACAAGATTTGTGACTCGGGTAAGTTGGAGAAATCTGCCTTAAATTGAGAGATCCATTTTCCAGACTCATCGAACTGTGGAAACGCTGGTGCGTATACTCCCTTATAGAATCTCTTGATATTCAATGAATCAGATGCTTCCTGCTGAGGCTGAATCAATACCCTGGTCGATAAAAAAGGAAAATCTTTGATAGAATTGGCAATCGAGATGAGTTTCTGTGAATACTCGCTCAACGGGTCAATTATCAAGAGAAGTTCAAGCTCCGAATCCTTGGCGTCTTTCCCATTGGTCACGTTCAAGGAATACGTCATATCGATGGTACTAAAGTCGAACCTACCGACATCTTTCACATAGAACTTGTCGTCATAGAAAGATTTAGTGACTACCGAGCTTAACAAGTCGAACCAGTCCATATTATCCAGTTTGCCAGTATTGAGTTCATTCATGGTCTTGTAATTGAATTGCTCAGGGTATGCGTTGATAAGATCTTTAAATATCAGGAATCTTTGGTTGAATTCATACTCCACTAAAAGATCCAAGTCTTTATTATCCAAGATAGAATCGAGTCTGATGTATCTAGAGTTGAACAAAAGAAAATTGTGGTGAACCGGGAGCCTCTTCGACTCTAGAAGTTTGAGGAGTGCCAAGTTCGGGGACCTTTTCTCGTTGTCTTTGATTTCGGATTTGAGTTTATGAATTATTGAGTCGATATGGCCTTGAGTGAGATGATTCAAGTTAAAAGCTTTCTCAATACGAGAAAGGACCCCGATGGGGACTCCTGTATTTATGATCCTCACTTGTAATGTTCGCTTGGATGTTTTCATGAGGGTCAATAAGTTGATGAACTGGTCACGGAGAGATCCTTCATTGAAATCTCCAATCAACCAGAACGTACCACTTACATCGTCCTGCCTATAATCCTGGTGTGGTTTGAAAGCAGTGGATGCGGCAATGAGATCCGAATCCACTTGCTTGTAAATAATGTCAGCTGGATCCAAAGGAATAACCTTCAAATTTCTAGTCGATTTAGCACCCTCGTAAAGAATAGCTTTCAAAGTTTTACCTTTGTCAGTTCCTTCTCGAATATGACGACGCAAAAGTGCAATATCTTGTGAAAGCTGTTGTCCCATAGCGATTTGCCAGTTTGGTGACCTCAAGTCGTAGATTACTCCATTAAAAATAATTGAAGCGGTGTTGATCGAAAACTTCTCTAGCGTTCTTTTGTAAATCCCATGGTCGAAGTTATAGTCCTTAGGGATAGAAATATTATCCAAAACCGCAGAAACAGCCTCATCATCCTTTGCATCAAGATATGTGTATAAAAATGCCAATGCTTCCTGAGAGCTGGAGGTGTCTGAGATAAAGTAGAATTTCTCAGCCAAGATTCGGTCCATTTCATTGGTATTATCGTCTAGGGCAATGATTCCAATTTGCTGAGGAATTCCACTATCAAGAATCACCTTGGATAAAGCAAAGAGTACCTTAAGTTGCTCCTTGTTTGCAAGGTTCAAAGTAAAAATAAGATCATGTACGTTCTCCTTGAGAGGAGGAATTTGATTGGGTTTCAAACGTTGTCCAGTTTCCCCCAAATATGCTTCTTTTCTGTTGTCCGAATATTGTTGGTAAGTGCTATCTTTTTCAATATTATTGAGAAGCACGACCCCTCTCTTCTTCTTGTAAGCACCGGAGTTGAAAACGTTTTCAAAAACTCTGAACCTATTTTCATTTTTTCCCATCAATGCATTACCATTTCTATACTGAGTCTGCTTTACAGCCGACAACAAGGCAAATTTGGTGATCAAAAACTTGGCCTGGTATGCTGAGATTCCAAGATGTTTAAGGTCTTGAATAATGTGGAGCTCGTCTTCAATTTTTTCAATCAAGTTTATTGTGTCGAGTTCCAAATCATGAAGAGGAGCCCCATTCAAGTAAAGACCATAAGATTCCTTGGATAATCCTGCCTTTGCGTTCTTTTCTTCCTGTTCTTTTATACTCTTCACGTTTTTAAGTTCTTCCTCGCCTGCGATGTACGATGCTAATTTGGGAAAGTCAGAAAGAACAAGATTTAAGAGATCATAGTCGGTGATGTTAGTGTAGGAGTTCAGCAAAACGAAGGAAGTGACTTTGGAACCAATTTCCATAAGACTGTCCTTGGAAACAGGCACAATTTCCGGAGACTCTAGAATTTTCCAGAGATCCTTGGTGAGCTTGAGATTCTTGGGTGAGGATGATTTGCCCGAGCTCTTCTTGTTCTTGACATCTCTATCATCTATAACCACATAATCGCCTCTCTTCAAGGACAAGGCCACTCCGTAGCCACTCAAAGCATCCGAGACATTTACAGAGGATGCTTCAGGAGTGTATCTCCACACAAACCGAATCTTTCCAGACTTTGCGCTCTCGTAAAGATTAGTGAACATTTCAACAAACTCTGGAGCCTTGGTGTTACCGTAAAGAACCAAAGTTGGAGCATCACTGTTTTCGCCAATAACCCTATCAAATGGCTCAAGCTTAATTTTCTTGGACTTGTCTGTCTGAAGAGCGTATAAATCATCCGATGAACAGTATAGTTTGTTGTTGTAGAGCACCCATGGTTGGTTCTTTCCTCGGTGCACCTTGTTTCCAAAGGAATCGACAGAACATTCCTTGGAAACCCTGTCTCCAAACGAAGGTTTCACCACCTTGGAATAGTAGTCATGGTGAGCCTGCACACGAGGATAGTTGATCTTGTTCACAAAATGGTATCCGATTAGAGCCTTGGTTTGCGGTCCTAGACCGAGCGATTCGGAGTTCATGATTCGTTCATATTTGTGCAGATCCGGATCACTGAGCAGAAGAGGCTCATGATCTCCATCGTCATTCAATCCAAGAAGCTCCACGAGAACTGGGAGATAGAGATCTGGATCATATTCTGCTATGCTCTCTAGCAAGTTGAGTTCGAAATTAGCAGATCCCCATTGGGGTTCCAATTGGACCGTAAGTTGGTTGACGTCATTGCCTCTGCACACACAGAATAACAGGGCTACCACATATAGCAGAATCCACTGAAAGCACAGGAAGTACATCGTCAGTTTCATAAACTACGTGTCTCTCAGGAATGGGTATATATATTTCAGCGCGTTGTATGCAGTATGGAACCGTTAAATTACATATGGTACAGAGCTTATCCCTTCAAGATCTCCTCGAACGTGATAGTACGCACCGTCTTCTTTATCTTGACGGGCTTCTCCACACTAGACTTGGACAGCTTCTTTCTGGTGGACTTGGAACCGTCCTTTCCAGAGGTCTTTTTAGACAGCTTGGGTTTCTTAGGGCTTTTCTTCAGTTTTCCTCTGGTGAATGACTTTTTCAGTATTTCTGGAATCGTCGCAATATGAAACGTCTTGCTTTTCTTGATGATCTGGTCAAAATTCAAGTCCGCGACCAATTTCCGCCGGGGATACTGGTTTTCGTCCCCAAAGTATGACCGTGGTGACGACGACGAGGTATACTTTACAATTTGCTCATCCTCAGAGACATCGTGGGTAACCGAAGTCGGCTCCTCGTCAAAAGAAGCGAGCAAACCCGTAAACTGGACTCGCCGGGAATCCTTGGAACCGGACCCCTGCCGCAAAATGGACCGGGGGCCGTCGCTCGAGTCTTTATTCTTTTCACATCCGTCAATCACTATAATCTCCTCGTACTCAACAGGAACATCTCCGTTTTCCTCGCCAGTCAAGTCCACCACCTCCTTGTACTCGTTAATTTTGCTTTGTGAGGCGGGAACAACCGCAGGACCGGCTGCGTTGTCAACGACCTCGACATCAAGCTCCTCGGGCCCGGGTTCTGCACCCACCTCTTCCGTGTGACTGTGACACCACTTGTTGTCCTTCATGCGGCGCTCTGCGGCCCGTACCATCGCCTCGCGAAGACTTGCGAGGTTACCAGGCTTCACCACACCGGAGCTGCCACCACCCAACTTGCGGGCCTCGGCTTTGAACTTGTGTTTGCTCAACTCCTTAATCCGCTTGTCCCTCACGGATACGTAGCCTCCCGTGGGGCTATACACGCTTCCGAGTCGCTCTTCTTCGCATCTGTATCCTGAGACAGGCAGCGCTCCGGCTTGGATCTGGTCAAAACGCGTCTGGAGTCCATCCAAGAACTTATAGAACTTTGCGTCGTGCGCACCGTAGATGTTGTGTGTGAGCTCGTGAAGAAACGTTCCGACTATATCCCTTAGGGGGTAAAACAGCCGGTCGTTGGAATGGTACCGGAGACGGATGAGGATCTTCTGGCCCCGATTGACGTTCAACCCTAGCAAGTTGGGGTTCTTGGGAAACATCTCACAGAGATATCCCACCTTGAAGTTGTGTTCATGGATGATGGGAGCCACGAGCTTGGCTATCTCGTGGAGTAGATAGTTGGCGTGATCTTTGTCTGGAAAGCGCTTGAGCGAGCCGATCTTGGCGATATTGGAAACGGGCGAGGGGCGCTCGGGAGCACCGCCAGCCTTCTTCTTCGTGACACTTCGATTCGTAGCCGGCCGAACCATTGCATCCTATGCCATGAGGCGAGTGTGTATTATTTGTTTGTGATATGTAATTGTGCGTACTACTATGCGATGGACCTGCATATAGGCGTCGGTGGGGCAAACGGTTCCAGATTGCAAATTACCTGCCCCGGAAGGAAATAATTTGTCCGTCCAGTAATAACTATCTCTAGTCGAGTCCATGGGTCTCAGCGTAGAGCTCATCAAGGAACTTACTCATGAATGTTCCTGGAGTCTGCGCAACTTGTCCGGCCTTCTTTCCTGCCGTGTTGTAAAGTTGGAGTGCACCCACAACAGCCTCGAACAAATTGTACTTATCGCCCTTGGAGGCTGCAAACGATGCAATGACGCTACCCAACGAGCACCCTGTCCCGGTAATGGACCCCATGAGCTTGTGGCCTCCTGGAACTGCGATATGTGATTTTCCGTCAATAACGTAGTTGATCGCACCGGTGATCACCACAATTGTCTTGAAATCGACAGATACCTCCTTTCCCATCTTGATTATGTCCTCCTCGGAAACCTGTGCCACCGAGTCTACCCCTCTCATCAAAACACCCTGGGATTTGCCTGCTTGATACGTGCTGGTCAATTTGTGAATCGCCAGAACCTCGCCTACGTTACCCTTGATAACAGAGACCTGGCCCGCGTTCAACAACATCCGCGATGCCTCTAACCTTGACTTTGTGGCTCCTGCCGCGACAGGGTCGTATATGATTGGTTTTCCCGCCTTGTTGTACGCACTGAATGCGCTGAGAAACACTTGCAAGAGTTCGGGGGTCGGGGTGCCGATGTTGGCAACAAGAGCTACGTTGGGAACC
Organism: Suhomyces choctaworum; assembly: GCA_030568475.1. Taxonomy (NCBI): domain Eukaryota; kingdom Fungi; phylum Ascomycota; class Pichiomycetes; order Serinales; family Debaryomycetaceae; genus Suhomyces; species Suhomyces choctaworum. The sequence continues at coordinate 11,732 of JAJMGE010000067.1, forward strand.
GCAGCAAACTCCTCGTACTCCAGCGAGAGCTCGGACATGGCTGGCGATGCTCCGATGGCAAGCGTCACGTTGGCACTGAAGTTCTTGACCACGTTATTGGTGATGTGGTGGACCAACGGCTTTGTAGATGTGACCGACTCGATCTGGGACCGGAGAGAGGCCTCTGTAGCCGAGACCAGTCGTTCCTGGGCCCATGTGGTAGGACTCTTAAGGATCTCCGCCAAGTCCGCCGTGGCTCGACCTGCTTCCGGAGACGCCATGATACATGACACCACCGCCACCCCGTCCAAGCTCTGCCCGGGAATAGCACACTGAAACATCACCTTCGCCGCGTTGGAGTGGTTGATGCCCCCAATGGCGACACACAGAATCTTTTTGCGACTGTTTTCGTTGTGTTGCTTCAATCTTTGCAACATTTTTCTGATCCCGATGGGACCGGTTCCCCTGGGCTCCTTGACGTCCTTCTTGGTGTTGGTGGCATACACAGTGCCCAACCCCACGTAGTCTGCCACCGCCTCGTGGCTGACCATGTCGACCTCCTCGGCATTGGAGCACGTCACTCCGAGAATCTTGTTGTGGCCTATGATTTGGCGAACAAGCACCGCAGGCATGTCGTCCTGGCCGACATGAACCCCCTCGGCGTCAATGGCGAGCGCCACGTCCACCCGATCGTTGATGATCAACGGAATTCCCTTCCGCTTGGTGAGCTCATGGACTTGTTTAGCTCTGGTGATGAAGTCGAGAGTCAGAAGGTTCTTTTCACGTAATTGCACGAGAGTGGCTCCGTTTTCTATGGACTCCTCCACCTGCTTGAGGAAGGTGGAGGACTCGGGGACCATGGTGGAGTCTGTCACCAAATAGAGCGAGTAGTCTGTCATGAGAGAAAGAGAGTGGTAAGTGGTAACGTCAAATGGAGGAGTCCGATCGCTGCGGGTATAGAAGGAATATGCGCTTAGAGGGCCTGAGTCAAGAGGGTCCAAAATTAAAGGGCAGGCTCTACAGCAAGACTACGGGGAGTTATAGGCTACGGTACGGGATAGAGAGAACTGTTGTGAAGGCTCTCTTGTACTGCCATAGCGCCGCTCTACCCCTATCCATTTCATACATCTGTAGACTCCTACCTTTCGACCAAATCTACTAATGCCAGCTCTACGCACTGTTCCAGTTAATCCGATCAAGAACTTTCGACCCGTATGCTATTAATGCTATCACTAATCCTTTCAAACAAAGACCCATAACCCCCGAATTCACCACCTTCACACCACCCCACGACTCTATCTTCCACCCTGCTCAGCCCTCATTATCGGAATCAGCCTTGAACGAACTGATCAAACTGTTCAAATCCTGGGAATCTTTCTTTCCCACGATATTCATGAGTTCCCGCGTGTGTGCTATGGAGTATTCCTCCACCTTCTTGATGGTACCGCTTGCACGGGTGCAGTTTATCGTCACATTGTTGCCTTCGATCTGGCTGATCATCGTTAATGCTGCGACTACTGTTTCTAAAGAGCTTCTTCCACATCGTATGATCCCCGTGGACGTCTTGTTGCTAAAATATTTGACCGTGAGCTGCATGCCGGCTGTCCCGGATCCGAACTCGCCATACACGTCCAGGATCGTTCCTCGGAGCGCGTTGGTTATCGTCTTCTGGTTGATCGATGTTGGGGATGTTCTGTGCAAGGTGAGAAGAGCATCATTGCGGGACTCGCTGTACTTGAGGAAATTCTCACGTGACGTCAGCTTGGTGTCTTCAGTCGGTGGATACAAGATATCAAAGAGAATGTACCGCTGTTTTATTCTAACCATGTCTGTAGACTATCCAATTTGGTGCATCGGTTTGGGTCTGCCTATGTACGGATATATGGTACACACACGACTATTGATATTTGACCTGGGACAGACTACACTGGCACGACTTACACATTATAAACTCCTCTCAAAAGGACCGTGCCCTTCTCTACTCGTATTTGACTGCGGTGTTCACCCAATCGACTTCTGTTAAGAGTTCACGTTTCAGACTGGAACCAATTGCTCACCTGGGATGTTTGTAAGGTCAATAAACAAACAACGCCGTAAAGACATCTAGGTATCACTAAATATCGCTAGCATAGTTCATACGATGAGGGTAAGAAGAACTGGTTTGAAAAATTTTAAATTGACACACCCCTACTGAATTCCAAAGTCTTTGCTAGCTCGTAACAAATAATTAGATTGACTAGTATACATTATAATACAGATTCGGACTGGGCATACTTCGCCATTATACCGTTAGGTACTTTTCCGTCAAGTCCCTCGCCAACATCGAGTTGCCGTTGATGTTGTAGATCAAGGCCAAGTTATACGCAGCTTCAACCGATAAATCGTACTGCGTATCAAGCTTGCCGTGGAATTCCAACACCTTTTCATAAAATCCCACAGCCAAGGAAGTGAGTCCTATCATGTGGAAAAACCGACCAAAATTGAACTGGATCTCCTGCAATTCGTAGTCTGTCGCCGTCTTCTCCCGAATCTCTTTATACTCCAAGAAATAACTGACTCCTTGGAGCAATTGCAAATGTCGATTGGTAGAGAGTCTTTGCATTGATCTGTGAGCGTGCGCCAAGCCCAACATGAGACAAATCATAGGATCTTGGTTATAAGTTCTATACGCCCGATTGAGGTAAACAATAGAAGAGACATAGCTTCTGCTTCCTCCCAAAAGATTGGCATAGACATACAAAAGATCAATATGATCATTCTTGAATGGTATTCCCTTGATGTGCGACGTGATGGTGGCCATTCCCACGATACGTTTGTTTGTTACAATAGAATCAAACGCTTTGAGTTGTCTCAAAAAAAACTTCTGGTGGTTATAGTTTGTAAAGGTTTCCCACGACATTAAACCGGATGAAAAGCAACACATGAAGAATTTGTAAATGAAAGGCGAAAACTGATTTGCGATCAAAAAATTTCTTATAAAGGTGGTGATTGTTGTCATGTCATTCTGTTTCATGCCAATTATAAGCTTGATAAGTCTCAACATTGATTCTTTGGTCTTGTCTTGTATGAAGACACTCACGTTCATGGATATCTCGATGATCTGGTTGGCATTTTCGTAGTCATGGTCATAGTTCAATACTAAAATCGCATATTGGGTGAAGATTTTGAACCATTCGTCATATGAGATCCCTCTGTATTCTACCTGAGAAGTGAGGAATTGGCGAGAAAATTTCTCCTCCTGGTCGTTACCAATTCCTTCATAGAGGTTGTAAACTCTTGCCAACTTTTCGTCTATTCCCAAATCTTTTTTTCTTCTGTAAAGAATAATACCCTTGAACTGCCTATTTTTGTCTTTGGGAAAGAAACTCTTGACTCCGATAAATATCTCAAGCAATTGATACGCTAACTGAATCCAGGTCTTTATCGCAATCTTCTCATCGCTTCCTTCGTTTATGGAATCCTCTAATCTCTTCATCCGCCTATACTTTTCGAGAACCTTCTTCTTTGCATTGTTTTCGAACTGAAGCCTCTCTTGATCAGTGAGCTTTTTGGATTTGTGAGAGAGCTTTTCATTTCGAATAAGTGAGGCGTTATCCAGAAGAGCTCCGGACTCAAATGTTTCGGTTTCCGGAGTTTTGCTAGGCTCCTCTTCATCCTCGGTTCCTCCCTTGCCCACGCGAGACTTACGTCTTTCTTCTCTTCCCCTGACAGCTGAGACATCCTGTAACAATATCCTCGCGTTCTCGGTGTTTCCTGTATGATACTCAGCTTCTGCTAAGGAGATTTTGTAATCAAGATTATCGGGATCAACAGATAACAAAGACTCGTACGCTTGTCTGGCTTCTTCGTATTTGTTGACTTCAAGGAAGCATTTACCCAACAATGCAATGAGCTCGGTAGAACCCTCAAATTCTTCGCTCTCAGATGCATCGACCAAAAATTCTAGGGCATCTTCGAAGTATCCATACTCTTCTAGTATTTTCCCTGCTTCGAAAAATAAGTCTCCGACGTCATCCTTCTCTTTGCGCAAGAACTGGAAGTGATCCAATGCTTCATCCTTTTGGTCCAAGCCCAATCGCAAGTTCCCTAGCTTGAATCTGATATCAATTGGGAGATCATAAAACTTTTTGTTTGCCTCTTCCTTAGCTTTAGAATCAGGCAATTTGTCGATGATGAGGAACCTGCGCTTTTCATCGAACTCGGCATCGTCATCATTGTCATCCCACCACTTTTCGGTCTTTCTGTCCTGGATCCAGCGAGCAGCGATTTTCGTGACCCTGAGACCGTTTCTCCACGAATTCTGCTGGATATACAACTCGAGAAGAATATTCAATTCGGCCCAGCCAAAGACCGGCTGCTTCTGCTGCGCGGAGCCGGGTTCCTTCAGGTTGGACGGGTTGATGTTGTAGTCCAAGATCTTCATGTAAAGGTTGATGGCATCGTTGATTCTCTTTTGCTCCACATAGACACTGGCCAAATTCTTGACGATGTTGGAGTCTGTGGGGTACATCTGGCGGACTTTCTGGAAGCCCTCGAGGGCGCGGCCGAACTGCTTCTTTTCGCGGTACAAGATGGCCCGCTCGAGAATGTACCGCGAGCTCTTGGAGGTGTCGGAGTTGATGGCGCGCGAGTAGCAGTAGATGGCCTGGTCGATGTGGCCCAACTCCGCACTCAACTCGGCGACATTGGCCCAGAACTGCGAGTCCCAGGGATGAATGTTTGCCGCCAACAACCAACAGTTGCAGCACTTGTTCAAGCGGCCCTGCTGCTTGTAGATCTCGCCCAACGTCTTGTAGGCGGAGAAGTTCTTGGGGTCCATTTTGATGACCTCCATGTACAAATTGACGGCGACCTGGAGATCGTTGCGCACAAACGCCTCGTTGGCGAGCGACAAGTTCTGGCGGACCTCCGGATCGAGTTCCCTGTTGGTGCTGCGCATCATCTTGCGCTTCCAGTACGACTTGGAGCTGTTGGTGATGTTGCGGGACTTGTTCTTGACCCGGAAGTTACCAGCACTGCGGAGGGCGTCGCGGAAGTCATAGTTGTCGTCGTAGTCGTCCTCGATGGGGATCCCGTCGTCGTCGTAGTCCTCGTCCGACGACGAGAGGAAGAGCCTGTCGTCACTGGCGTCCATGGCGTCGTCGTCGTCGCCCTCGGACTCCGTCATCTCAAAGTCCTCCATGAGATGGTCCAATTCGTCGCTGGAGTCCATGGCGAGGTCCTCGTCACGATCGGGACCCCGGACCTGGTTCTTGTCGTTGACGGCAGCGCTGCCCTCGCCGGCCTCAAACACGTTTGCAGACATCGTGGTGGAGAGGATTGTTTACTGTACCGCGAGATGGATTTGCGCGGCCAGCGGTGGGGCGCGGGTTCAAGCCGGGACGGGGGGAAAATCCAGAACAGTACCTGGGCTGTGGCCACACACAACCGGTCTGGAGCTCAGCGGGACGGGCACGGTCGGGAGCGGACCCTTTTGGGGACAGGGATCGCCTCGTGGGGCCGTCGGCTCCGTTCCTACCGCTATCTCCCCCCTCCCTCGACCTGCCCCAGCTTTGCTCCCGCGACAACTTTCCTGTACAGGGTTTTGTCGCCGGCTGAGAGTATATAATGCGAATCGCCCCGCCAAAAACAATCATTCCAGAATCAGCACCACCCGCCACCAAGTCACCCCACACACCAATCCATGGCCGACTTAAGACGGACCGCGTTGTCCCACACCAACCTCAAGAAGATGGACTCCGCGCCTGTCTCCGTGCACAGCTCCTCCACCTCCATCCACACCATGGAAAAGACCGACTCCGTACTCAACCTCACCAAGCCATCGTTGTACGGCATCTACCGCGACGGCTCGCTGTTGAACTTGAACATCGACGCCGTCGCCGACGACCCCAGTACAGAGGTCCCGCCCGCAAGACCCCACGACGATAACCCCGCCACCGCCCCTCTCTCCGGCACCCACTTTCCCTTGTTGCTCAAGTTGGTCATCTTGACGTGGTGTGCCTTCATCTACAACGAGATCACCAAACACATTCACTACAACCACATGCAGTCTGCCGACTACAACTCGTTGCCGGCGTCGCTCACCAACGCCGTCATCTTCAGCATCTTCGAAAAGCTCAAGTTCGGCACCTACTTCGAATTGCACAGCGAAGAGGCCAAGCTCGCCGACTCCATCTTGGCGTTGACCGTCCAGGGTGTGGTCATGGCGTTGTTCCACCCGTTCTTGGACTCGGTGCTCCCCGCCAAGCTCTCCGTGCGCTTGTTGTCCTCCAACCCCCACCCCAACCAGCAGACAAGCTACTCCAACCTCCTCAACGACGTGTTGCGCTCCGCCATCACCTTCTTGGGCATCAGCTACGCCACCAGAAAGATCGAATGGACCTCCTTCTTGCAGGTGTCCATCATCTGGTCTCTCTTGAACCCAGGCTTGTGGTTGTTGCTCGACGGCACTGCTTCCGGCTTTCTCGCCAGCGTGTTGGCCTCGGTCGCCGCCTGCACCATGGTGTACTTTGAAAACTACGTGTATCTCTCCCAGTACTCCTCGGTGCATCGCGACAACTCCATAGCACTCTGCCTCTGGGTGTGCAGCTTTTTCTTCTGTGGTGTCATCATCTTCGGCAAGATTGGCAGAGGCTTGTTTGGACGCAAATAGACTACATAGACAATAGCAGGTGAAGCAGTGACGAAGCAGGGCATTTTGTAGACGGAAAGCCCAATCATGGTCACGCTACTCATCACGTGTGTGCACGTGCGCTGTCACATGTCCAGCTACATTATTTTCTTTCCTCACTGATTGGCTGGCGCTACTTCGCACTCCAACGTTAACCAATTGATCAACAGAATTTTCTACCATAACCAAATAACCACACAAACATGTCTGGAGGCCCAGTTCCGGTTTGGCAAAAGTACACCACCCAGTCCAAGGGTATCTGGGAAAAGGTCCGTCAGGTTCTTGCGTTGGTTCCCAACAGATCCTCCGGTAACCCTATTGTTTCACTTTACCGTCAGTCACCTCCAGGAGACAGAATCCAAGACGCCAAAAAGTACGTCGATCCCGTGACCATACCCGCTGGCGACATCAAGGGCAACCCATACTACAAGAGAGACTATAGAAGAAACCACCCACAAGTCCATGGCTTTGACCAGACCAGAGTGTCCGGATTGTTGAAGTTGGGCTCTGCCGACAAGCCCAGAATCTCCGTTGGTGAAAAGGGGACCAAGGAGTTGTCCGTGTTCATTGACTCCGAGAAGCCGGTGAGCTTGACGTCCACGTTGAGCGACGTCCCAGCGAGCGTGCTCAAGGGAGAGTTGTTGGGTGCCGAAGGAGAACCCGTGGTGGCTCCATCGTTGAACAAGTTCCACTGGACCATATTGCAGGAGCCCGAGCATGGAATGTTTACTGAACAGTACCCATGTCGTATTTTCACAGAGAAGAAAGCCCCTCAGTCCGCCCAATAATTGCATATTCATAGATTGTCGAGACAATACACAGCACAAAGAAAAGGACACCCGTTTTGTCGTAGTAGAGAGGAGACCACGAGAGAACGAGACCACATCTAGTACTCTATCTGCTACAGCCTTGTAGGAGCTATGGTAACTCACATTTATAATTCTGCTTCTTTCGAAGTCTCTTCCTCTTTCCATTTTACAACTTGCTCTTTATTTTAAGTCTTCCTTAGCTGGTCTGGCCTGTAGCATTGGAAACACGCTCGGAAGTCCATATATACCAAACCAGCACCGTAGATACTCCTCCCCCGTCGAGTTCACTTCCATGAATTCACTCATCGTGTCCAATGTTTCACAGGGATGTATGGAAAACCACGGAGTGTCAAATACAGGGTGCGAGTCAAGCGTCACCGTGGTCAGGGACCTCGGGATCACATCCAATTGGTGGAGAGGAACGCTTTGACCACCTTGCTCCTTCAGTACCCGAAAGTTGCAAACAGGAACGGTGTAGAACTCGTCGTATGCAATGGTAAAGGTAATCGTGAGCGACCCATTACTGGAGTCGTCCAACACTATGTTGGTAAGCAAGTATGATCTAGGAATCCTCTTGGTGTAGTTTGTTAGAACCCGCAAATTGTGGTAAGGCCCAGTTCCATCCACAAGCTGAAGACCATTGATAAGGTACTGGTTGAACGAGTCTAGCGACGAAGCAAAGTCGGTGCTGGTGATCGACTTAACCATATGCGTTGAAGAGCACCATTGGCTAGTTGGAGTTGCTGAGTTATCAATTGACCTTTGTTAAGGTTATTTCACAGGATATGCAGTACGGAGTATATATCTTAATCTACAACAAGAAATAGAATTTCAATAGTCGTGCGTGGTGGAAGGTACTACTATTAACCGATCCAAAAGGAATGTCATCTTTTCCCGAAGAGGTTAACTTGTCTCGGTTAAGAACTCTCTACTAACAATGTCTTTGGTATTTATTGAAACAAGGACTTGACCGGGTATTCAGATCGGCCTCGATGGTTTATATCTTTATAATTGTTAGCGTGCATGTGGTTCCAGAGCAGGAAATCGGATCTCCGGTCCCTCAAGCGTTCTGTAAATTCAAGCTTTCGTAATTCATGAGTGACCAGTATGAGCAGTACAGAGCAAAACACAACCAGTTCGGTCGCAACCAAGGGCATTGCAAGCTGCAGTTCGAGTGCTGCGTATCCAATAAAGGTGATTTCCCGCTGCTTGATTCACTTGAGACACAAGTGGCTGGCATTGCCACCTTTCCGTTTGGGAGATGGTAACCGTTTCAGTTATCGTCCTTGTCTTCTTCGGCATTGCTCTTGGAAGGAGTCGACTCGTTCAACAAGTTCGACTTTCCATTGAACAAGATTCCCGAGTTGCTACCGCTTATCGAGTTCCTGTTGTACATCTCCTTGACCTTTTCGGCATTGGGATGCCTCAAGGGCACACCGCCAATGGCGGAGCGGTTGGAGTCGCCACCCAATTGCTTCTGCATGGCGTAGTCTCCACTGTCAAAGTATTTCTTGTCCTGGAACTTGGAGGTCAAGATTTGCTGGGTTGTGGGCAACTTGCCGTACATCTTGTAAATTCTCAATTCTTGCGGACTCAACTTGGATAAGTCCAAGTTCTGGGTGTTCTTGGGTGGTCCCAATGGATCGTCTTCGTGTAGCGACATTTGTGGCGGATTGGTGGTGCTTGTGGCAGAAACGTTTTCCGTTGCTTGGAGTCATTACTTTTCACAGTGGAGTCGGAGATTAAGTCCCGTGACCGCGCAGGCTCGTTTCCAGGGGAACATTTAGCGGGACTTGGATAACACAAGCTGAGCCACCGCAGGCACGACCTGGACCAAAACAAGCACCAAGTCCACAAAGTACACCACGAACGGGTATAACTCGAGCGGGATCCGGATGTAACGCGAGGGAAGCTTGTTGATGTACAACTGGAACGGTACCGGCTCCTGGGCGGATAAAAAGCGGGTGTCGTAGGTGTGGCCACGGAACTGGTACTCAATCTGGAGATACAAGTCCAACTGGGCGGGTATTTCGGAAGGATTGATATCGTTGCTAGGACCCAAGGCTTGTGGCGGCAAGAACCGGTGGGAGATGTCGAAGTCGTAGGGATGTGTCGCCGGCCAGCAGAGCTTGACAGAGAGAAGATCGCGGGAAGCCAAAGTGCTGCCATTGTAGTTGTTGACACGAACAAGAAGCGTGTGGGTCTCGGGAGAGCTTGTGGCGGTTGCGGTGGTATTGTAGAACACGGTGATGTCGTTGGAGATCGGCTCGGATACGCCCAACGCTCCAATGGGATACTCTTCTAGCACAGAGTGGGAACTGTTGATCTGGCGGATTTGACGAGATAACCGGTGTTCTGGCGCTATGGGAGTCGGATAAAGGGGTATATCGAAATATTGGGGGACCTGGAGCATATACGTCTCCGTATTAGCCAGGCATTGGCTCGAGAGCGCTAGAAGTGCTAGCCCTAGAAGAAGAAACATGGCTGCTTGTAACGAGAAGCGCGGTGAGAAAATATACGATCTGCGAGAAGGAACGAGTTTTCATGGAGAAGAAACGTGAAAGTCGATGAGACGCTCTAGCGTCTGCGTGTTATTGTACGTTGACTCATTAAATATCATGAGTATTTGTTCTATACGACTGGCTCATCTCGTCAAGAGTCGCACCATCCATTAAGCCATATGAGATAGATCTAGCCGGAAAAGTCAGTCAATGCTGTGTATTTGTTCAGATTCTGACTATCGCCACAGCCAATATTGTCCAACCCCCCCTTTATTTTTAGAACTTTCTCGGCCTATCCTCGGACCACCACTGGCTCCACCTTCAACCAAACCTTAGTCCATGGATACAACTGCTTCAAAAGACGCTTCGTGGCTTCGATATCCAGCGAGGAAAGTTCTCTGGAAACTATAAGCCCCAAGTCCAACTTTCGAAGCTTATGCTCCAAATAGTTGCGGAACATAAGTGATAACGATGCGGTATTCATAGTCCAGCCATGTAACCTCAAATTCTCCAAGTTGCGAAATGCAGCAATAAAGACCAGTAGCTGCTTGAGCGAGAGCAATTTTTCCCACGATTTGGGTCGCAGAAGAAACACGATCGAAAGACTAGTCAAACTGTCGAAATCTCCCTGAGCACTTTCGTCGTCGTTCATCAAAAACTTGTTGAACCTCTCCGACAAGATGAACGAATTGCTGGTGCTATAGCAGAGACTCAAAGACTTGAGAGTTCGGCTCTTGTTGAATTGAGCCAAGGTGAAGGGATATTCCCAAGTGCAGTCATGAATAGATAAATTGACCAATTTACTTGCCAAGGAGTCCAGAGGCTCCCAATTAAAATGATAGTTGTACAATGTCAATGATGTAACATTGAAACCTTTAGTATGATCCAAGTTGAATATTCGGGGACTAGAAGAATTGTTCCCTGTGAGGTGACCCCCGACATGCACTGAGTCTCCGGGGATACCGTGATCCTGTAGTTTCGACTTTGCGCCAGCGCCATCCTTGCGGACCAAGCTTCCACGTCTGACCACCAGGGTCTGTGTTTTGTCGAAATAGAGAGTCAAAGATGTGATCTGTTCGTTGGTGCGATACTTGATCCAGTTGGAAGAATTAGATGAATTGATAAGGAAATGTTCGAGGTGGTTGAACCGCTCCAATTGCGAAAAGACATCAACGTGCCACTCGCCGTACGAGTAGCAGTCCACGATTCGTAGCTGTCGCACGAGGTGGGCGTATTTGAACGGCTCTTGTATTTGCAGCCATTCTATGCTAACGGTATCGAAAACGCGGGAAATAAGATACTTGCGGAACTGATGACTCGTTGAGGAAAGCTGTATTAGTTCCTCGGGAGCAAGGAAGTCTAGAATGATGTTCATGATGTCTGTGGGGATCCGTAAAAGTGGATGGGTACTAGCCGGATCGGAGGTGCTTGTTACATCGCACGCTGTCTCTATAGGGTACGAAGTTGCATCCACGATTGTTGGATGCTCTCGCGAAGATGCTGGATATGCTGTGGTTGAGCTGTTCTCGTGCTTGTCCTTAGGATCGTCCTGTTCGAGACGGCGCTTATCTGTCTTTTGCCACTTGGACCGAGATCCCAGACTTGGTGTGTCTATAGAGCGTTTGTGCTCTGGTATGGCGGCACGTGACATGGTACGCTTGGTCTCAACAACGCCTGGATGCCTGGGTGGAGTGTAGGGCGTCAGACGGAAACTGGTGTGGATCGAGTCACGGCTTCATGCTGCGGGCCCGATAACATCACCGCGTCGGATTAGTCACGTGCGCTTATCTATTGGGAAGCACCGGTGCCCACCATAAGGGGCTGCTACGAGCCACAGCGGGTCGAGGGAAGAACCTTGGCAATTTACCGCTCTCAGGGAAATATCCGAGGCGCCCGCTCACTCCTCTACGGGTGGTGCTGGTTTCCCATGCTGTCCCAAACGAGATTTCCGGGTTTGTCTGGTAGGGACACGTCCTTGGGTCGATGTTCAGTGCGATGCCACACGAATAGACCCACAGATGTCACAGTACCGGGGGCAGCAGAACACCAACGGCGACGACAACGACGGCGACCGGTCACGTGGCCGTGTTCCCAAGAGCGCGCAGGTCGACATTAGCCCGGCATTGGTACAGAACGCGCTTGTATGGTTGGTCCTCTTGGTGATGGCAGTTCTTGTGATCCAGAAGTACGATCTTCTCGGTACAGGTGTTTCTTTCGGGAGAAGCTCTGGTGATGGCGGTGACGCTCGACAGTATGTGCAAATGTTCCGGGAAATCGAGTTCGATCCAATTGACAGATTTGACTTAGAGAACGTCAAGTACGCCTGGGTGGTTGTGGGAGTTGTGATTGCAGTTGTGGCGGCGATTATTGGGTCTGGTTGAAGGCAGATCACGCGAGATGACATGGAATACAAATCTCTGGGGCGAACGGCTGCAAGAAATTATTTACCGGAGCCGCCCACTGATTACTGTTTTGGGACAGGCTTTTGAGTTTATACCAGGCGGACGGTCACTTAAGGTTGTACAGCTTGAAATTGCGGTCTACAAGTGTTCAGCCTCTGGATTTGACACTGGGGATGTCTTCCTTGACAGCGATGGTCGAGCAACGGTATTTTTGTCCTTGACCTCGGGAATGGTGGGCTTTGTGAAATCGAAGGTCTGCTTTGGGCTGCTCCCACTACTGTACCTGACAGCTCCTATCGTGCATGACATGGACCGCCGCACGGGTTCCCGTGTCCTATTGCGAACATTCGCTAGCATCCGGCAAAGATCGCATCTTGTGCTGCTCGAGGGAACCTTGCATTATCTATTTTTCATCCGTATTGTTACTATCGTCCTTTACTGTTGCTGCATAGGCGACAGGTTACGAAGGTCCCACATACAGATGCATTGGTGCACTCTCCTCGGTCTGCATCATGCAGACTCGTAATAGAGACGCCTGTGAATAATCAAACAATACATCGAAAGGACAATCATTCTCAAACCAGGTGCTGCCGCTGGCTATTGGTCCGTACACTTTATTGGAATGGTCTCCACAGTTTGGTGCACGCACGTGTTGATACGGGATTTGACGTGCAAAAGCCACATTCTAGCCAAACCACTGCATGCAAGTGACTACATCAGCGAAAAAGCGGCAAGATTCACTTTGTAACGGCTCGGCAATGCATATGCAAAATATTGTGCCTTAAAAATACAACCCAGCGATAGCAATCTGGACCATGGTCCACCGAGCAGTGGTTGAGCTGCAGAAAGAAAATACATACCCATCACAGACCGCTTATGTAACACAAGGTATCTCGGATCTGTTTTGGGGGTGCAGCGTGACAAATTCAGTGGTTCCACCAACAGCATCATGGCTAAAGCCGCCAGCAGTGACCCGGTCATCCTCTCTGAGCAACTGTTGATACGCAGGCTTGTATGCAGACAGTTTTTGCTACGAACAACAATATTGCATATCGGGGAAATATTATTTATCCTGAGACTGCTGCATCGAGAGTGCCCGCAAGGGCTCCCACGCCGGTGCATATAGCAAGCGGCGTTTATCATACGGGAACGATGAGACGGGTGTAGACACCGGCCATGAAGAACAACAAGTAGTGGTAGTCTGGCGTTTCCTAGCCCGCACGGCAATCTGCTGGACTCCTTTGGCGTGGTTGCTACTGCTAGTTCGCACTATTTCATTCTGCCTCGTTCGGCCGCAGGATGACGTTTTGTCCGCCCTCTGCACACTACGGCCATCTGCGGTCCATGCAGTCTCCAACTTGTGCTGCGTAGTGCATGCATTGCCTAATAATGATGGGTGCAACACTGTGGAAAAGCATTTATAACCACCGATCCCCACCCGCTTGTTTTCCTCGTTTTGCAACTATTTCCCACAAACATGTCACCGTCTCTACTTGAAAGTGGCAAGGGCCCCGAATACAAGGATTACAAGAACGCGGTCGATGACACCTCGTCTACCCAGTCGTTTGACCCGGACTCCCTCCTCCAGAAATTGGTGGAGGAAGAGGCCTCCCACGACATTAACTACAGGGACTGTTCGTGGCAGAAGACCGCAGGGTTGCTCTTCTCCGAATACATCTGCTTAGCCATCATGTCGTTCCCGTGGTCGTACTCGGTGTTGGGGTTGGGCCTCGGCTTGATCGTCACCGTCATCGTGGCGCTTATCGTGTTCTACACCGGCTTGATTGTTGCAGACTACTGTGCCGCCTACCCCAACTTGACCGACGTATGTGACATCGGCCGCCACTTGTTTTGGGGCAAGCAGTGGGTCTGGTACGCCACTGCGGTGTGTTTCCTCCTCAACAACACGTTGATCCAGGCATTGCATGTATTAGTTGGTGCTAAGTATTTCAACACCATTTCGGACAACACCACCGTGTGCTCCATCGTGTTTGGGGTGGTCACCGCCCTCATCTGCTTCTTGATCTCGCTCCCCAGAACCTTTTCCCACATGTCGGGGGTGGCGTACTTCTCCGCCATCACCATGTTTATCGCCGTGGTGTTGTCCTTGGTGTTTGCAGGCATCCAGAAGCACCCCAGCGGCTACGACAAGCTACTCAAGCCAGTCCACTACACCGTCTGGCCGGCTCCAGACGCCACCTACGTGCAAATCATGTCGGCGGTATTGAATATCGTCTACACCTTTGTGGGGCAGATCACCTATCCCTCTTTCATTTCTCAGATGAAAAGACCCCGCGAGTTCAAGAAGGCGCTCTACATCGTCACCGTGTGCGAGTTGGTGTTGTTCGCTTTGGCGGGGTCGATCGTGTATGTCTATGTGGGGAATGCCTACATCGTCTCGCCCGGTTTCGGTTCCCTCGACAACACCTACAAGAAGATCGCGTTTTCCTTCGCCTTGCCCACCATCCTCTTCTTGGGATCGCTCTACGGCAATGTGTCGTCGCAGTTCTTGTTCCAGAAGATCTTTAGCCATAACTCGGTGCACAGAAACGCACATACCGTCAAGGGCTGGGCTGTGTGGGCGGGATTGAACTTTGTGTTGTGGGCCATTGCGTTTGTCATCGCCGAGGTCATTCCGTTCTTCTCTGATTTATTGAGTTTGATGTCTTCCCTCTTTGACTGTTGGTTCGGGTTCATTTTCTGGGCCGTGGCCTACTTCAAATTGAGAAAGCTCAAGTACAGCAAGCAGGGTATCCACGATCTTTCGTTCTTGGACCTCTTCAAACGGGAGAGCGTTTTCATCAAGGCGGAAATGTTGTTCAACATATTGTTGTTCATAATAGGTCTCTACATTTTGGGACCCGGCTTGTACGCCACCATCAAGTCGATTGTTATGTCGTACCAGGCAAACGTGTACGGAAGTGCATTTAGCTGTGTTAGCAATGCCATTTAGTTTGACATTTGGATTAAAATAGACGTGCTGGTCTTCCAGCTAATGATGAGCATAGATCTGGAAGATGCACTTGTATCATCTATGGCACTAGCCTCGATGGACTTGTAGCATGTAGTGTCCCTTATCTCTATCTATGGTATCTATGATTGTACGGTTCCGAAGATGGAGGGCGGAAAATGATTATTGGGCTGCGATGGATACCTCGCCGACATTGGATACCTCGCCGACATTGGATACCTCGCCGACATTGAGTACCTCGCCGACATTGAGTACCTCGCCGACAGCCTATCCTGCTCCCGGCTTCGTCACCCTATTTCTCCTCCCTGGTGTCCCAGATAATCGTCACCGGCCCGTCGTTGACCAAAGCCACATCCATCATTGCACCAAACTCACCATCCTTGACGTTGTGCTCGCCCACTCCCGCCCTCAACTGCTGCAAAAACATGTCGTACAACTCCCTCGCCACGTCTCCCTTGGCTGCCCTGTGGAAATCGGGCTTGGTGCCCTTCTTGACGGTTCCATACAACGTGAACTGACTCACACTCAAGATCTGGCCGTCCACGTCGATCACCGACTTCGCCCACGGCTTCCCATGCCAGTTGGTCTTTGTTTCTGGCGGCGATGACAAGTCCTCGAAGATCCGAAGCCCCAAGATCTTCTTGGAGAGCCTGTTCACGTCCTCCGCTGTGTCTGCGGTGGAGATTCCCACGAGAAGCATGAGACCCTTTCCGATGCTGAGAAGTTAGTACTGCGACTGGGGGGATATGAAGCACGTGCCACTTACGACGAAATCACCTGGTTGTCCACCGTCACAGATGCATTTTTCACCTTTTGGATCACCACTCTCATGACGGGTAGTATTGCGCTTGGAGATATATTTCGGGCAGTTTAATGCGCGCGCAACTGCCAGACTACACCCTGGAATGAAAAATACCTAAAAATTTACTCCCGTGAGATATACGCCTTGCCTAGTCATCAGAGAGAATGAAGAGACAGAAGTACTTGATCCCAGCAAAGATCTCTCTGCCCACGGGCTCAATATACTTCCCCGGCAATAAGAAGCCATGGCTTCCGCTATCGCGCAATTTCAACTGATAAGCCCGGTACGCTCTGTTGTGGTACATAAAGTCCAACCCGCTGCCCGCACCGAGGTCAGGCAACAAGTCGGCGTCCTTGTCGAGGCACGCGGGCAACGCGTTGTAGAACTTGCCCGATTCCAACCGGATGGACTTGGAAATGCCGTAAGCCAACTCCACCAAATTTTCCTCGTCCCGAGGCTGGTGCGAACATGAGTAGGCGTAAGGGTATAGCACTTCTTGCGAGTAGGAGTGGAGATCGATGAACCCGTACACATTGTGGTCCTCGTTGGTGGCGTTGAGATATTCCTCCCAGATACGAGACTCGAGCGCCTCAAACGGCTTCTCTCCGCTGTATTCCTCGCTGCACTCCCATTCCAGCGAATGGGTCCAGTGGAAGTCGAACGAGTGGTCGATGTCGATGCCCATGCAGTTGGGGTTGACGGTGGACTGGCGGTTCTTGCGCCAGAGCCGGTCGGTGCTCCAGGTGTACTCGTAGCCGTCGGGATTAAACACGGGAATAAACAAGAAGTCCAACTTCGACAAGATCAGCGATTCCGGATTGGCGTCGTGGTACTGCAACAACTCGTAGAGCGAGTACAACACGGACGACACCGAGATCCACTCCCTCGCATGGATCCCGCCGGTGATCACGATGGTCCTGCGCTTGCCGTGTTCGATGTCGCTGGGCGCCGAAAAGTGCACCACATTCAACGGTCTGTCTTCGTGGGTGTATCCGATGGTCTCGATGCTGACCACCGAAGCAAACGACTGCTCAAGGATGCTCAACCATGCGTCGATGGTCTCCAACGGACGGTACTCTTTGAAGAAGATTTCCGAGAACGCATTGGCCCTGGTCGCCTCCACCACTTGCTCTGTGGCAGCGTACCTGTACTCTCCACGGGTTTGGGCCTGTTGCTGCTGCTTCACGTCTCGGGGGAACGTCTCGAACACCCGCTGGGCCAAGTCTTCGATGATGATTTCGTATCTCATATCGGGAAACCGCAGGGTCATCTTCTCCAACGCCTGAGGGTCAATCTGAATATCCATGGTTCCCTTTGAAGCACTCTTGCCCCATCTGGTGATGTTGTACTCGTTGGGTCCCAAAACTACCTTCTTGAGCTCCTGGTCCTTCGAGTAGTCCACTCGGACCACTATGTCGTCAAGGTATTGGTTCAAATCGATGGGAAGATCTTCTTCACTAAGCACGGAGAAGTGGGGAGTGCCGCTCTGTGGGCTGGAGAACACGTGCTGCAAAGCAGAGGGCACCTTGAAGGCATCGGTGAGCTGTGACCAGGCCATGCCTGCTAAGCACACCAGAGAAAGCTTCATGTCGCCGAGGGCTGCTTCTCCGCTGCTGGGCTATCTGTAAATGAGCATCTCTGGCACGTGACCGCGATACCACGGAATAGAGGAGTGGTCGAAAGGGGGGTGGGATAGGACGTGTTTGGGCAGTATTAGGGCTATGCGCTGCGGTGGATTCTCTAAGCGTTTCCTTCACTTTTTGGTGCTTTTTTTGTATCTTCATTTTTGAAATATTCACCACTAATTTATCGGGTCCAGTGGGCTATCACATTGCTTATCTAATAGGCACAAGAAACGAGACACGACACAAGACGAGATTATCGCTGCCACACCGATGCAGAGAGCTAGTCTCGGCGAGTCCCTTCCCATTGTCCCATCTTTTGCCGTCTCGCCCTCTGTTCCATTTCCCTCCATTCCAGGCTGCGAATTCGCAATTTTTCACGAGTCAACACAATACTTGGAGACCACCACCAACACCACAGCCCCGTACGGCTTGCTAGTGCCCTGCTTCTCGTAGCGAATTGGTCTCCGCCGTCTTTTGCAGCACCTCTTTTCCCGGTTAATTTTCGCCCATATCCACCCTTTGTGCTCCCGTTCTTCCTCTGCCGCACTTTCCTCCACAGATCCGCGCACCGTTTTATGACTCTTCACTTACACCAGAACATGCTCTCCGCCAAAAGATCGCTACGCCAGCTTCGGGAGGTCCCAAGACGGCTCGCTCCCGGAGTACGGGGTGCTACCAGAGCTGTGGTCCGCCTGTGGTCCCGCCAGTCTGCTGCGAGCCCCCGTTTCTACTCCACCAAGACCGTGGCTCTAACCGCCGAAACCTACGCTGGCACCGTTACCAGAGACCAGCGGTTCAAGAAGCTCGACGACGGCGACATCGAGTTCTTCCGCTCGGTCCTCAACGACCCCAACGGTCTTATCACCGATGCCGACGACCTCTTGTTCTTCAACGAGGACTGGATGAGAAAGTACCGTGGCCAGTCGCAGCTTGTGCTCAAGCCCAAGACCACCGAACAGGTATCGCAGATCTTGAAGTACTGCAACGACCAGTTGTTGGCGGTGGTGCCCCAGGGAGGCAACACGGGGTTGGTGGGCGGCTCGGTGCCTGTGTTTGACGAGATCGTGCTCTCACTCTCCAACCTCAACAAGATCAGATCCTTCGACAAGGTCACCGGGATCCTCAAGGTCGACGCGGGAGTCATCTTGGAGAACGCCGACCAGTACCTAGCGGACAACGGCTACATCTTTCCGCTCGACCTTGGGGCCAAGGGCTCGTGCCACGTCGGTGGAGTGGTTGCAACCAACGCCGGCGGCTTGCGGTTGTTGAGATATGGCTCGTTGCACGGCTCGGTGCTCGGCTTGGAGGTGGTGTTGCCCGACGGGACCATCTACAACTCCATTGACTCGTTGAGGAAGGACAACACCGGCTATGACTTAAAACAGTTGTTCATTGGCTCCGAGGGCACCATCGGGATCATCACCGGAGTGTCGGTGTTGTGCCCCGCCCGGTCCCAGGCGGTCAACGTGGCCCTCTTGGGGGTGTCCTCCTACGAGACGGTGCTCAAGGTGTTCGAAGGTGCCAAGAGAGAGTTGTCGGAAATCTTGTCTGCGTTTGAGTTCATGGACGGAAAATCGCAGGTGTTGGCCAGACGTCACTTGAAATTGGACCATCCCATCGAGAGCGCCGAGTACCCGTTCTACGTGTTGATCGAGACCTCGGGCTCCAACAAGGACCACGACGACGAGAAATTGGAGGCGTTTTTGGGAAATGCCATGGAGGAAGGCTTGGTGGACGACGGAATAATTGCACAGGACGAGACTCAGCTCCGAAACTTGTGGAAATGGAGAGAGTCGCTTCCCGAGGTGACTGCCTCAGGTGGTGGTGTCTACAAGTACGATGTTTCGTTGCCCTTGGCCGATTTGTACGGCTTGGTAGAAGCCGCCAGTGAAAGATTGGCTCAGGCTGGATTGGCGGACTTGGACGACGCTTCGAAGCCTGTGATAGACGCCGTGGGATACGGACACATTGGTGACGGTAACCTTCACTTGAATGTGTGCACCAGAAAATACTCCAAGGAAGTGGAACAGGTGTTGGAGCCATTTATCTACGAGTGGATTCTGGAGAAAAAGGGCTCGATTTCTGCTGAGCATGGCTTGGGATTCCAAAAGAAAAACTACATCGGATACTCCAAGAACGACGTGGAGATCCACTTGATCAAGACATTGAAGCACCACTACGATCCAAATGGAATTATGAACCCCTACAAGTATGTCTGAAGAGAAAACCTCTAGGTTTATTTTTGAATCTATTCGTGGTAAATATGAAAAAGCACATTGTAGCGATACCAGCACTCACAATTTGGAGCCCTTGATCAAGGAACCCTCCTCGTACAACTGCAAGAAGGTATCCTTGAAGAACTTGGCCGCCAAAGGTCTCTTGATCTTCAAAGTAGGGGTGATCACGTCTCTTTCCACCGTCAAAGGCTCGATGTCCACATAGATATTGTGGATCTTCTCGAACCCGTGCAAAAAGCCTCCAAGACTCTGGTTCATGTCCATCAACAACGCCCTCTTATTCTCGGGCTTGTTGAAGAACTGTACGATTTCCTTGGGGTCGGAAATGGTGGAGTTGAACCTCCTCTTGAGATACACACCCACGGTGGCGGGGTCCAACCCGACAATGCCCACAAGGAACGTCTTCAACGAGTCTCCATGTGCATAGACCTGCGACACAACAGGGAATCTGTTAAGGTACGCGTTCTCGATCTTCTCGGGCATGATGTACTCACCTTGGGCCAACTTGAAGAAGTTCTTGACTCTGTCCACGATGTAGATACGGCCGGTCTCACGGTTGACGGTGGCGATATCCCCGGTGTGGAACCAACCGTCGGCGTCCAAAGCCTTGGCGGTTTCCTCTGGGTTCTTGTAGTATTCCTTGAAGATCTGGGGACCTCTAAGAAGCAACTCACCGCTGGGTCCATTGGGGGAGTCGTCGGTATAGTTCATTTCGGGGACCTCGCGGAGTCTCATCTCAGTGGTGACGGAAATGGCACCACAACTACCGGGGTTCGCCTCGAACTTCAAGGAGGAACACACCCCCGCAAACGACTCGGTCAATCCATAACCCTGGGAGAAACCCACGCCAAGCGCAGCCTTGAGGAACTTCAACGTCTCGGGAGAAATAGGAGCCGACCCGGTGGACATCATCTGGACGTTCTGGAAGCCGATTTTCTTACGAAGCAAGCCGATGAGCCTGTCGTAGATAAGGTGGCGGCCCTCGGCGTTGTCCTCCTTGCTTTGCAACTCTATTTTTTTCGCAATCGCTTTGGAAAACAAGTACTGGAGCACGGGCTTCTCGTGGTTGTTGACGGTCTGGGCCTTCAATCCGGCCTCCAACTTGGTGAACACTCTGGGGACGAGCGCGAGAACGTGGGGCTTCAACGACAGCACGTCCTCCATCAACGTCAACGGCGACGCCGACTGCGGGAATCCGACGGACGAGCCAAGGAAGAGCGCCAGCACCAAGCTCGCCCGCTGGTAGATGTGCGCCAACGGGAGGAAACAGTAGGTCACGGCGAGCTGGTTGGAGGGGATGTTGGTGAAGATGAAGGTGAGGGCGGAGATGGTGTTTCTGTGGGTCAACACCACGCCCTTGGGGTGCGCACCGGTGGTTCCCGAGGTGAACGAGATGGTGTACACGGTGTCTGGGGTTGGAGGGATCTCGCGCAATGGGTTGATCTCGCCCAACTTCTCCAACAGCTTCAAGTCCACGAGCGACACGCGGTTGTCCCTGGCAAACTCAAGGAGGTCGCGGTCCGCTTCGTGCGACAAGTCGTCCATGGACACCACGGAGATCAAGTTCGCCAAGGCTTCAGGGTCCTTGTGCTTGGTCTCGAGCACAAACCGCACCTTGTCCTTGGAGCAAAACACGATGGGCGACTCGGTCAACCCGAGGATGTAGTTGGAGGTCTCCTGGCCCAAGGTGCTGTACAACGCGGTGTTGGTGAGCGAGTACGACACACACGCCAAGTCCACCAATGCCCACTCCGTCCGGTTGGGGGAAAAGATGGTCACCACGAACGGCGACTCGGTAGCCGTGGGGTCGTACCGGATATGGGCGTGGTCCTCGGTGCGGTAGGGGTTGTTGAGCAACACCCAGAAGATCCCCGCGCCAATGTTGGTTTTGCGCGCCGCCGCCTCGCGGTAGTTGATAAACTTGTAGTCACCAAAGGTGCCGTCGGCGAGACGCTCGCGCGTACCGAAACAGTCCCTGTCGGCGTGGACCTGTTCGACATGGCGCCACACGTCGTGGATGGTGTTGATGGTGGGGATCACCGACGTGATCAACGCGTCGGGCGAGTAGGCGTTGCGGTAGATCGCGGAGTACCCTGGCTGCTTGGACCCTGGAACCGCCACCGCCTTGCTGGTGCTGGAGGCGTCCCAGGGAAGGGTGGTCCGGATGATGTTCTCCACGTACTGGGGGTCTTCCTTGACGAGGGTGAGGGCAGAGGCCATGGTTGCGATGAAGGGAGAAGGTGACTGTACTGGATTGAACAAGATCCGTCGCGGACCAGCAGCTCCCCAGAGTTTTATAGTGAT
>JAJMGE010000068.1:0-33832 GCA_030568475.1 Suhomyces choctaworum
CCCCGAACAAAACAGTGTGTTATGAGACCGCACTAACCTGCAAACACATTTGTGGGTTAGCCAACGCAAATACAAAAGCTGGGCTATTTCATGGGGATCTTAACTGTGCCTCCTTCCCTGGAACAAATCCCGCAATTTGTCTCCAAGCAACGTGGACCCTTGGGGTTCTATCTTTGGAAGGGCTTTTTATAGCTCATCTGGAAAAAAATATGCCACGGATATATAGCAGCCTTTAACGAGCATCGCCGAACGGGAAGATCTGGGCTTTGCAATGCATCGAGTGTCCCCACAACCTCCCAAGACACCAAACGTAGACCACAAACGCAATTTGCCGCTCCATCGGGAAGTTATTCCGCCCGCCCATACGGCGACTCGGATTGGTACTGGAACACCGAACAGCCCCACACTTTTGTCAGGACCACCCAGCGTCCCCCTCCGCAATCCGCCCTCCTATTGTATCCGAGTCAAGAAACCCTGCATAAGGCGGCGGGTCACGTGCGTCGTTATCGGCCAGGGTACGGCGATCAGGGACGGCCCCGAATATCCTCCACCGCTGATCCTGAAGGCAACAGAGCTCCCGATGAACAAGAAACGGAAGCATTCGGCGTCGGACGACGACAGTGCCGAATACGGTACCAGAAGTGCCGCCAATCACGACTCCGAAAAACTGCTCAGCATGGCTCTCCACCGGTCAACCTCCGCATGCCATCGTTGTCGAGTAAAGAAGATCAAATGTGACCAGAAGTTCCCCAAGTGTTCCAAGTGCGAGAAAAGCGGCAATGAGTGTGTGGGATTGGACCCATTGACCGGTAGAGAGGTCCCCCGCTCGTATATCGTCCATCTTGAAAAAAAAGTGCAAACTCTCGAAGCCAAGCTCAAGGAGCACGGATGGCAGGGAGACGGCGACAAGGACGGGATCAATGGACACAGCGGATCCGCGGGCGGGTCTTCTGGCGCCGACCGCGCCTCGACGGGCGCATCTTCAATTGCCTTCTCCAAACTTATGACAACGGCTGTCAAGGTCAACAGAAAGACGGTGGTGGACCCAGCAGAGCGCAAACCCAGTCTCGCCGCCACCACCATCGCCACCAGCACGCTCACGGCGATTCTTCCGCCCAAGAGCACGGCGTTGAAGTTCATCCACATTTATTTTGCCCAATCCAACAGCCAGTTGCCGGTGCTCCACCGCGAAGAGTTCCTCAAGAAATACTTTGTGCCCATCTACGGGCCGTTTGACTATACCGAGGTGTCGCTCGCGTCGGACTTCACCCCCATCAACAGCAGCTACCTTGCCACCGCTGCTGACACCTCCGGTGCTCTCCCCGTACCATGGTTTGACCAATACAAGCAGGAGCTCCAGAACAGCTTGGGATCATATTCCAGACCGGATCCTTCCAACGATGACATCAAGCGGATCTCCAATGGGATCGTAGCCCCCGTGCAATTCCACAGCAGCCTCTTCTTCCTCAACATGACTTTTGCCATTGCTGCGTCGGTACATCATCTCCAGTACCCCGTCACAATTTCGGAGTCGTTCTACCTAGCAGCGATGCGTTATGCCGACGAGGTCAAAAAGTCCCCCGACCAGCTCGAAGCGCTCCAGGCGATCCTTCTCCAGTCATTGTACGCCATTATGAGACCCACCAACCCGGCAGTGTGGTATGTTCTTGGGACTGCTCTCAGAATATGCGTGGATTTGGATCTCCACAACGAATACAACACCACCACCGCCAGCAGCTTGGACGCTTTCACCAAGGATAAGCGCAGGCGTCTCTTCTGGTGCACATATTCGCTAGATAGACAGATCTGTTTCTATCTAGACAGACCCGTGGGAATTCCCGATTCGTCCATCAACACCCCTTTCCCTTCTTCCTTGGACGACTCGTATATCAGACCGGACGATCCCAATATTTATGACTACTCCACCAGCCATCACCAAACGTCCGGCATGCCCACTTATAAGTCCATTTCCTTGTCTATGTTCCGCATAAGACAAATCCAGTCTGAAGTGCAACGAGTGTTGTACACCAATGCCGAGATCCCACGCAGTTTCGATATGCTTGAAGATTGGAAGACGTCGATTCTTGAGCGCATGGCAGAATGGAAAAAAACTACCCCCAAAACCAGTCGAGAAATGAATTGCAACTTTAATTTATCCTTCTTCACTTTGAATTATAACCACACTCTTCTTATGCTTTATAACTTATCTCCCAAAAATTACAAATTGTCATCCAACGACATCATTCAAGTCAGCGAGGCGGCAAAGCAGTTGGTTGACTGCTATATCCAACTCTTCATAACCAAAAGCATCAACTATACCTGGGCTGCCGTGCACAATCTTTTCATGGCCGGAACCTCGTTCTTATACACCATATACAACAGCGAAGAGGTACGTCAGCGGAATTCACTTCAGCTGATAAAGAAACTTACTTCGGACTGTCTCAGTGTATTGAACTCGTTGGTAGATCGATGCGAGGCCGCGTTAAATTGTTCTGAAGTTTTCCAGAGCTTGACAATCGCCATTATCAAGTTGAGATACAACGAAGTGGTGCAAGGATTCACCAATCTCAACGTTCCAAACGACACTTTGAAAAGAGTCAACGACAATAAGTTCAAGTCCAATTTGTCGCTTCTAGTGGAAAATCTCACGCAGGCCAACGATGGGGCTCAGGATTTGAACCCGTTCGGAAATGGTCCATTGGATTCCATTACAGAGAAATCAGTCAATCCACCTACTCCCACGTTTGAATGGTTCACGGAAAACACTACCAACGGGATTGGCAACGTGCAAGTCAACAACGAAACGTTTGACCTAGAGACATTTTTTAAAGAATTAGAAACCTTGACCCCGATATCGCTCCGTGCACACAATGCCGAAGGTAATAACTTCAACGATGTTGTGGCGAGTCCGTACTCCGACAACTCTGCAGGGTCGCCTTCTGTATTCAACTTCAAGGAGGGTAAGAGGACGTTTGAGTTGATCCACCAGACGCCCAATGAAATGATCTGGGACCAGTTTTTTGGTGCACCCAGCCTGCTCACTTTGGATCCGGGTTTGATTGTCAAGACAGAAAACACAGGAAAGTTTAATTTATAGATGCTAATAAACGGTAAAGTACAATGGCAGGTATGCTCGAGGAAGTCCTTAATCGACTGGAAAGAACCATCGTAGAATCGGGAGATCTGTACACTTTCACAACGGTTCGAGATCCGAAATACTCCGTAGGACCTCAATATTCTGCTCATTCATCAAGGTGCTGGCTTCAACCGCACGCAATCCCACCACTGTGATGTCCTGTCCGTTGTAGAATGCATCAATATCCACAATAGTCCCCGGATACGTGACTTCGAGAGTAATACTCTCCATCAAATTACCGAGGTCAATTGTGGAGGTTCCGCTGCTTCCTCGTGGAGCCACATTGGGAGCGGGTCTTATCACAAGAGCATGTTGGTGCTGGATATATTTCACAACCTGTGCTATGACACGGATCCGTAGAGGCCGTGCTAAGTTCGCTTCGGGAACACTCCGGTGCACCTGACCTATATCGAGCACGAGCACTGGCATTGGGTGACGCCGTGGACTTTTCCTATGATCCTGGCCAGCAATGTCTGTTCCTGTTAGCCTGTTGCAAAACAGGTTGATGTTGTCTGCTTACGTAATGCTTACGTAACCCATCTCACCCTATTCTAGATCGAGCACCTACGATGTCATAGCAGTGAGTTTGGAGTTCAGCCCCATGAAGATCCTCAACGAAAGAGACTCGTTCCTAAGCAACTATGAGGTGGCGCAGTTTATGACGGATATCAAGAAGAAGTACAACTGGTCGTTTTCCCCCGAAGATGCTGCCCAGGCTCAAGACAAGAGAAGAGCCAAGAAGAGATTCACAGCCTGTGGCTTGGACTTGGAGGTGATCACCAGGGACGTATTGTCCTATTTGGACAGCAGCTCTTCCAGTGCTATTGACTCGTCTGAAAAGCTCGGTGAGTTGATGCAATTCTTGAATGGCTACGAATTGGTGAAGGTGGAAAAACTACAGATAGTCAACGCTTTGCCGAGGTCTATGGTACATTTGTACGCCTTGGTGGAAGAATGTGATCTGCGTTTCAGTGAAGAGCAATGTGAAGGCTTGCTTGAAAAGATCAACGAGTTGTTTCCACTGGCCGAAGGAGAAGAAGAGGAAGAAGAACAAGAGGACGACGGCGAAGGAGAGGAGTTTGCTTCCGCGGAACAGACACCAGCATCAGAGTAGCTGAGTTAGAGAGACCGCCACTCTACAGATTCATTTCAACAATATTGGTAACTGTATGCTCGAAGACACAAGAGATTATCACCCAAGATCTTCAAAATTCACTTTCACCAATCTGTTCTCCAAATAATAATTAGATTAATTTATTAGTCGTATGTACATTATAATGCTAAAGAAATCCCCCCATGAGCCTTTTCGTGAATCCGAGATCTCCGTCTTGATTATCCTGTTCTTCCTCTACCAGAGCATCGTAAGCTATGTCGGAATCGGTATGTGTTTGAAGCGTTTTTTTATCTTCCCTAGGTACAACCACACCGTATCCGTACCACTGGTCCTTCAAATTACCGACCATCTCACTGACATCAGAGAGAAGTCCAGTAGGTCCAACTGCGAAGAGAGATTCTGCATTCTCGTTTCTTTCGTTGATCCAGTGATGTTCATCGGAGTTTGTCTCCTTGTCAATAACATCATTTTGTTTCGTGATCAAGTCTCTTGCAATAATACTGGATAAGTCCGCCTCTTCGTCTAAGGAATCTGTACTTTTTTGAATTTCCCGTTCGTTAACTTTAAGGAGCTCCCCATCGCCGTTTTCGAAATGGTTCTTGACTAAATGTTCTATCACTGGCCAGCCGTACGCATTGGAGAACGTTCTTCTTACGATGATATTGTTATGAGAGTCAGGCTTTAACTTCACAATAACTTTTCTCCAGCTCATGTTCTTGTGATACTCTCTCGCGATCTCTTCTTCTAAGTGATCTATTTCGTAATCCAAATGTTCCAAGAGTCTTCTTCTTATAGTCGAAGAGTACGAACTCAGCTGATTGTCCAGAGATCGTCTCAGCTCTGTGCTTTCGCGTGCAGTGGGTTCAAACGGGGGCAAGTCCTCCTCGTGATACAACTTATCATGAATAATCACGTCTTCCCTTGAGTCTGGGTCTGTAATGAATTTATTGGAAGGTAATGGTGGTAAGATCAATGAGGCTGCTGTTTCGATCACAGATGATCTGGGAAGTATTTTGTAATCATCATGTTTGCCGCCGCTTTCTGCATTATTGATTTGAAATTTATGGTATTCGTCTTCAACATTTTTGCTTTGTTTCTGGGGCATAAAATAAGATAATACTGCCAGAACAGGAGATATCCCTTTGCCTTCCTTGCCATCAACTGTTGGCTGCTGGGGTACTTTTCCTGTTGAATTTTGGTGAAGCTCGTTGGCCTTATTTTCCGAGGAACTGATAATCTGACTTAATCCCTTATAGTCCAAATACAATAAAGATGAAGTTCTTAAAGGAACCACACCATCATTAATAGCATTGGCGTAGATGGTTCGTCTGACGAATTTCCTGAGAACCTGATGGGTAGGTCCAGTAGGAAGCAATAGTAGGAGGGGCTTTGAATTTTTCTCAATATACTTGAGACCCAAGTCTTGTCCGGTGAGTCCCACGATTCCTGCCAGTAATGCAAATTTCACATAGATTGGGTTTTCATTCACCACTCCTAGTAATGGTGTGGCCAAGGTAATAAAATTAATAGGCTTTATCTTTTCAAAAAACCAAGGAAAATTGGTTTGTAAATAGGCAATTGCAAAAGTCTGGACCAAGCCACCCAACGAATGGCCGATGAATGAAATTTTGTGCACACGGTTCTTGAAGGGATGGGTATTGGAAACTAGGTCAATCACGTATTCGGCCACTCTACTTCCCAAATACTTGATTCCACGCTCCGTCTTCCCAATATTGCCAAAGTAGCCCTTTACCACGATGTTATCTCCTTTGCACTTGTCAATTTGTTCTTTGAGATAAAGCAAGTCAGCCCCCACGTTGGAATGAAGTCCATGTGTGACAACTACCAAGTGGATGGGCTTTTCTGGTTCTGGAACCGGCAAGTTCCAGAGATCTAAGGTATCAAGATTGTCCACCACCAATAAGTTGTTGGGCACAAAAGTTCCGGTAGAATCTGAATTAAGAACCCGTTTTTCGGGGAATGACGTCTCGTGAAGAATTTTTTTGGAAGTCCCCACCATGATCTCGAAGTCCACTGCGATGGTGCTGTTGAAGAGTATTTGTGAAATCACGTCCACGTCCCATCTATAGGTCTCTTTGAATGTGTGACAAGATAATTCTGCGTAGAACGATTGCCCCGGAAGAATCTGTGGCTCAAAAACGGGCTGCTCCGCTGTGATAAAACATTTCTTATTGGGATCGTAATCGTCCAGCTTGCAGTCTGCGTATAGCACGTAAGGTCCTGCTAAATAGGCTGCTCTCAACGCGATCAGTTGTCTGTTTTTGATTTTGACCCATAGGTTTTCAGGAAGACTGAGCGGGTGGTCCAGATCGGTCTTTATTTCGGGAGTATACTTAATTTTGAACCGTTCCACTTGGCCTGCTTTCACCGACCGGACTTGTCGATATAGAATACGTTCTGTCATTGGGGGATGTACGGCTAAAAGAGACGGGTTTGCTTTTGTAGTAGGCGTCACGCGTGATCGGAACAGTTCAAAGATACTTCTGATAGGTTCTTTGGAGATCGACTGGGTACTCTGCTTGGGTTGTGCTGTCTGGTTTTGCTGGTCTTCTTGTTGCAGTAAAATGTGACCCCGCCAAAACTTCGCTGACGCTTCTGGAATTAGCAGAAACTTGCTCCTGCCACACCACACGCACTATAGCTCTCGTGTGAGGTGAGTGATTAGTTGTATAACCACTGCTGGGATGAATCCGGCTTGAACAGAACTGTTGGCTATGGAACACAAATATTGGGCTGCAACTGCCTGCACGTGACGTGCATGTGAAAATGGCGACTTACTGAAAGATACAGGTCACTGCAGAAGCTGTTGTTGGGATGGCGGAGTCACCGTCATCGATATGGTAGGCAGTGCCAGTTAGAAGGCATTTTGTCCCCATTTAACCCACTTTCATTTTCGGTATTTATCGGCTATCAGCCCAATCTCGTATCCTGCATCTACCGCAACGATCTAAATCCATATAAAACTGGTGATGTCCATATCGACGGAGCTAGCAACTGAAGGGGGTCTACAAATGTCACATAAAGGCGATGATCCTGTCTTCCTCAGTGACAGTTCCAAGAAGACCAAATCTGGTATTGAAACGGCTAATAATGAGCCAGCTACCAATAATACAATTCCATCGACTTCACCAAACAAGAACCACAGCACAGAGTACACGGAGGTCCACCCCATTGAACTTGCTGCGCATGCCCTTCTAAGTGGACCTCTAGACAGCTTGAACGAGAACTTTGAGCTGCTCAATCAATCGCAATTGATCCTTCTTACCAGACTTCGAATCATGGAGGAACGGCTTGTCGCTTTTAAGAAAGTGGTGGAGGGTACGGTGAACGATAAGCAGATAGATGCGGACATATCTAGAATTCGGGAGCTTAAGAAACGAATGTTGGGGGTGTTGAAAACTTTAAAAAAAGTCAACCAGAGAATGGAGAGAATAAACTCATGATTACTAAAGATCCCGAAGGTTGCATGTCGATAGCGAAGGACTACACTGGTCGAGCCTAAATTTCTTCATCTATTCATTTCCATCTATTAGCTGAAACTACACCACTGTCTCTTCTGGAACGTCAATTGTTCATTACTTAGAAGATCTCGATAAGTCTGTAAGGATAACCCAGACCTTTCAATCCGAAAATCGAAAGCAAGAGACTGTAAGTTAGAAATATGCCTCCACCAATCAAAGCCACAGCGAAGAAATTGACCGATGGATTCTTGATAGTAGGAATGGTCTTCAACAAGAGCACGACAAACAAACTCAAAAGACCATAAACGAAGGATACGATTTGAGTCTCCACACCAAATTGGTTCTGTTGCGATGGGAAAAAGTATTCCACCTTGTCACCAAGGTCTCTGAAATATGGGGTGCCTCTAATCTGGTTGAACATGTATCCAGTGGTGAACAACAAGACGGTTACGATTGACAACCCGCTCCACAATATCCTGCTGGTGATCACCTGGCCCAACTCTCTGTAGAATTTTTTCGCCAACAATACAAGAGTGAATGTCACGAACGCAAAAGTGGCGATTTTGGTGTAGTCTGGAGGAATGTGGACACTCAACGTGTTTCCTGTCAATGCACTCAACCATTCGACTACCAATGACTTGTGGTCGCCCTGGAAGAATTGGTATTCCACCACGTCCTTGATGTACGAGTTGCGAGAAGCCGAGTTGGTGGGCTTGAAGTAGTAAACCTTAGGAATTTGGTTCAATTGGAATATCAGGAAAAAGTTTCTCGAGTCGGCGAAGTCTGACTTGAAAAACACAATGTTTTTGGCAGGAATTTCCCTGTCTGTGTCTTGTAATTCGTCTTCGCTTAATCCGTTAGGATGATCCTGGAACCAACTGTTGGCAACGATATCGTAGTCAGGACCAAACTCTCTGCACAATACACAGTTGATCTGACTGGAGTCCGATGTCATGAGCACAACGATATGGTCCTCCCTGGGACCATCCAAGATGTCCTGATAGTTCTCGTCGTTCAACCTCACTGCCTTGGTTTTTCCAGCATTTCTAACAAGCGATTGCAATTGTTCCGAAGAAAGGCCAGCAAGGACCCACGTCGCAAACGAAAGAAGCGCTAGGCACGATTGAACCGGGGAAAACTTCATCGGGCAAAGACTAGTCGTTCGGGTTGTTAGGCGGAGAATTTGGAAAATCAAACACGTCATATGGGAGTGCGTGTTACGTAATGCTTAGGTAAACAGCATCTGAGGTGTTACCGGAGTAGTACCTTTCGGCTGCTGCCAATCTGGACGATACAGACGCCACCGCCCACCTCGAGTCTCTCTACCAAGAGAACGTAATTCCCTGGCGCCTCCAATGTAGCGTCCACAAATGTTCCGTATAGCGAATCGTTCCATTTTTCATTGATCTGAATAGGCTGGCCAGAAGCTGCGAAAACCGACCCTCTAATCCCAGGTCGGTAGCTCGATAGTTCCTCTTCGCTATGAATATCTTGCTTATACATAATACGGAATATCACTTTGGTGTTGAAGTCTTTTGTGGAGAGCATTAACTTATACCGGTTACCGCCGCTCCATTCGAACTGTGCTCTTTCGTTAAAAAGTCCGAGCGACGGATGTATTCTCTTTATCACTAGTTGATCGTGTAGATCCGAATTGGCGAGAAACGTGAATTTTTCCTGTTTTCCTTGTTCATAAGTTGAAAGAATTGCCCGGTACCAGCCCTGTTTAAGACGGAGTTTCTTCATTAGACAATGCTCGTTATATGGTTCCGAGAATAGCAACTTTGTCTTATCAAAATCCCTCATTGGCTGGTCGTAATTGCTTTCGTTTGCGTAGAAGACGTGTAGGTTTAAAAGAATATTGAATTCGTTTCGTGCAAATAAACCCAATAACACATCTGAATCCTGTTTGATTTCTATGCCATATTGTGGGTTCTTGATAAAGGACTCTCGATTCCAATTTCCCCCAGACGAATTAATGTCCCATTCACCTTCGAGTTTTGTTACTTGTTCCAGATACGGAAACCTGGCTTTGGAAGTTTCAAACTCGCTAGAAATATTATTGTAAACAGTAAACGTAATGCGGCATTTATGATTGCTAGTTATCACGACTGTATAATTCATGGAGGGTTTCATAGTTAGCTTATCCAAGTTTGTTCTGTTGTTGGTTACGGAGTTGCTGACAGATATGTAATCCTGGGAAATCAACACTTTTTCGCCGTTGGTTTCATAGATCAGTACACCGATGACCTGGTCCACAAATTTCTCAGGTAAATGACGTTCTGAAAGTATCCAGATGCTTTGGGACTCTGAGGTATCATTGGAAATGGTAAGTTGGCAATTCTCGAAAACCTGCTTTTTTGGATCTATGGTTAAAATTCGCAGTGAGTTGTACTTGAAGAGCGATAACGGTCGCCAATTCACATAAAGGTATCGGAGATGGCTATAGTCAGACACCTTAGCGTATCTCTTCTCGTGCTGTTGGTTTTGTTTCCAGGAGTTCTTTAGTGTTATAACACCATCCTTGTAATCATGAATGGAATAGTCATGGTTCGATGTGAGGCCCAATTGACACGAAAGGGTCTTGGACAACTTTCCGGTACCTACTCCCAAGGTCAATTCTCCC
Source organism: Suhomyces choctaworum (assembly GCA_030568475.1). Lineage (NCBI taxonomy): Eukaryota > Fungi > Ascomycota > Pichiomycetes > Serinales > Debaryomycetaceae > Suhomyces > Suhomyces choctaworum. The sequence goes on from JAJMGE010000068.1 coordinate 10,359, forward strand.
TTTTTATGAAGACCCCACAACTCGACGAAGTTCTCCGGTATTCGGTTATTGAAGGCTAGAATTTCAGGGATATAGCCCGAGAGGGTGTAGGTGTCTATAGCCATATTAGAGCCTTCAAATCTATAGCCGTTCCCCATGATCTTCATGTATGCCTTTTCGATCAATGCCGGCCATAACAACTCTGGGTTGGATGAAGAACTGATGGTCAAGTGGCGGTCACGATTACTGTTGACGAACGGAAGGGAGTTGTCGATTGTGACAATTCTCTGTGTTCCGTTGAAGTAGAATCGTACACGGTGCTGTTGCGATGGTTCTTGGGGTGAAATTAAATCAAGTAATGGATAACGGATTTTGGCGAGTGCTAGAAACGAAGACACAAATGAACAATTATTGAGGATGTCCTGAAACAAATCTTCCAAGCTAACACTTTGAGACCATGTGGAGCTGGTGATAGAACTAAAGGAGGCATCCACTCCATCTGGTACCAATTGTAGCGACGGATTTTTCTCCACAAACGATGGAACGCTAAAGTGTGCTGAGTCGAGGGAGGATGACATTCTAACGACGGGAAAGTGGAGCTCGTTCAACTTGGAGCTTAGCCATAGCATCTTCGACAACAACGATTGGCTGTTCTGCTGTAAATTCTCGTAGTGGACCATAGCAGCACGGCTGATGGCGACATTTGCAGCTTCGTGGGGAAGCTCATTCAAGATCTTGATGGCCTGGAGACATTCCTTCTTTGCCTTGGTGGTGTCGCTGAGAGCCTGGTGGAGGTGTGACGACTGGAGGAGAGCCACGACCTCCAGAAGTGACATTTGTGGAGTTGGTTTTCTTGCGATAGTTGGCGATGGATCGTTTGGGGTGCGATTCAAATGTCGCGTCACCTGAATCCCACGACTCTGTTAGTGAATGATGGCTCTACGCCACAGAAAGAACGCTGCTCAGCCTGCTGTGGTGCATGAACTAGATCGGAGGATATACGAGAGTCCGCTGGAAGGCTCTTGGCCTCTTTTCCCGCTTGCAATTGCCGTCTTGGCGTTTCGTCTCATCAACTCGTTTTCCATCATCACCTTCTTCCAGCCCGATGAATACTACCAAGCGTTGGAAATCGCCCATCACTACGTGTTCGGATATGGTTACGTCACCTGGGAATGGAAGGAACATCTTCGCTCCGCCATACATCCATATTTATACACGTTGGCATACAAGGCATTTCTGTACTTGGGAGAGGACTGGATCCAGTGGAGTCCCAAGGTCATGGGAGCGCTCATTGCGGCATGGGGCGACATGGGGACCTACTACTTTGTGAAAAACTATACAAAGCTGGAAAAAGTGGCTCGTGTTGGGTTGGTTCTATGGTTGTTGAACCCATTCAATTGGTACTGCCTCACCAGAGCATTTTCCAATAGTTTTGAAACGGTGCTAACCATTTGGGGGCTAGTTTTCTGGCCCTGGGGTAACCTGCGATCCTTCAGCTATACGCGCTATGTGCTGTGTCTCTTTTTCGCTATTTTGAGTTGCATAGTGAGACCCACTAATTCAATCTTGTGGGGCTACTTGGGAAGTCACCTCCTCTTATCGCATTCCGAGCCATTCAAGATCGTCTTCGTCACACTAGGTGAGTTGGCCGTTCTATTGGTGGGCAATGCGTTGGTTGACTATCAATTTTATGGTAAGTTCACATTTCCACTCTATAATTTCCTTGAGTTTAACGTGGTACGAAACTTGTCTGTATTCTACGGTGTTGCACCATGGCACTTTTACATTTTTCAGGCGGTTCCTCTAATGCTCATGGGATACCTTCCATTTTTGCTAGACTCCATGATGAGAAACTACAATGATCCGCTAGTGCTCGCCAGTCTTGTTGTGGTTGCTGGCTTTTCCATTATCGACCACAAAGAGTTTCGCTTCATATTCCCGCTACAGCCACTTGCAATAGCCCAGTGCTCCTTGTCGGTGCAAAGATTTCGTGCTAGCTGGTCAAAGACACGTTCTAAAGTGGTGTTTGGAACAATACTCATTTTGCATGTTATGATCGCATTCTTCTTCTCAAGAATCAATGAAAGGGGAGTCATCGATATTGTTTGGGAGTTGAGAAAAGATCCTACAGTAAATACAGTGGGTTTCTTGACTCCATGTCACTCCACGCCATGGCAAAGTTATTTTCATGATCAACGGTTCGAGAGCTCGTGGTTTTTGACTTGCGAGCCACCGCTAGACGTTCCCCTCGAAGGTTACAGAGATGAGTCAGATGAATTCTACGACGACCCTATCGGGTTTCTTGATTCCAAAATGGGCAGCGAGAAGTCTTGGCCCAGTCATTTGGTATTGTTTGACGTTTTAGTGGATGATATTGGCGATTACATCGCCAAAAAGGGATACAAGGAGAAGCAACGGCTCTTCAATAGCTATTTCCATTGGGATGGAAGACGACAGGGAGACGTTGTATTGTTTGAAAGAGATGGGTTAACTCCGAAAGGAACTCTGCGAGCCGGTTGATGTATTTTTCACCATTGGGTTCACGTCATAAGTTCTCACTCCGCATTTGCATCCGTTGGCTGGAGCTGAGTCTTATCTCCGGTCGGAATGATACCAACTGGAATAGCATACACCCCGAACAAAATCGCCTAGAATGAACGGTAGAGAAACTGGTAAATGTTTAGTAGGTACGCTACTCGCGGGAAAGGCATTCCAGAGGATTCCGCCGATCGTGCTACAAGCGTAAATCCAAATGGATACTTTGTCAGCGAAAGAATGTCCGCACCGCCAGTGTCTTCGAATGTCGACTTTGCTAAGTCGGCGATAAACACTTAGAGCCGTACGGGATCGGATTTCATGGGTTGGACATATCCCGGTTGGTCCCCTCGGAATGCATCAGCCCTGTTTTGCGGGTCTAATTTTAGTATCAACGTGTTTAATGGAGTTAAGGAGCAATTTGGTGCGGCAAGGATCTCGGAGATACGCCGAGGACCAGTCCGAGAAGTGAGCTGGCCGAGACCCCTATCAAGTGCCGCGGTAAAAAGGACTGAGTCTACAGGGCCCCAGCATGCACTGGGATTGAGAAACTGAACTTCCGTGGCTGGTTCTGAATGTGGACTTCAGTGGCTGGGTCTGAGTGTGGGGACGGAACTTGTATGTGTGCATGCATGAGTGCAGGAATTTAGTGCGTAATGCCCCTTGGCAGGATCACAAAGTGGCGCGGCACATGGCGGTTTTGGCCGTCATGGACAGCCCACGAATGGTGGTAAACGCCGATGACGTATCTAGCTGCCACTCGCTGTCAACCGAATAACGCCGACAAGCGTGGCCCGGGAGTCACTGCGGTGTTTTTTGGCACTTTGACGACAAACGGCCGCGGAATAAACTGTGCATGAGGAAACGCACCAGAATGCTTCCGTATCCTGCATACCGGGTTCGGTCGCAGATTTTCCACTGACTATGGTCTGATGGAATTACAGTAGCCGTGCAGGCTGCGAGATCCGGGGGCGATTGTGTGCGGATCCTGCACAGGGAAGGGCAGTTTAGGGGAGACGGTATCTGGAGAGAAAGGAAATTGTTATCCATTGCTACGAGACAAATAAGCGAGTTTCAACTCCCAATAAGGGAGGGTCCGCCCAGAAAAGGAAGGCAGCGAAATTGACCCGCATCAGTTCCGCCAATCCCCGCCCCCAGCACCAGTAATTGCACCGGTTATTGGTTACGGTGCACAGTGGGCCGCACCCTCGGAACTCGCAGCTGCACCACGCCACTACTCACACCACCCACAACCAGCGACCCCCTCAAAACTCATGACGTGGGCCAGGGCGGTCCGGCTTATCACTGGCTGATTATTATAAAAGGCGGCGCTCGGCAATTAGCATTTTCACTCTCCAGGAACTAATCTCCATTTGCAATCAGCCTAAACAGTGAGTATAAGAAACCATTGGCAGCCAACATTGGCAGCACCGATGAGGTGGACCAGCTTGAGCTCGCGGGTGATGAAGCTCAAACGGCCCCAGGTTTCCGCCATCCGTATGCTAACCGCCGCAGTGTCTATCCCCAAAACTCAGAAAGCTGTCGTGTTCGAAAAGAACGGTGGACCCTTGCAATTCAAGGATATCCCCGTCCCCACCCCCAAGCCCAATGAATTGTTGATCAATGTCAAGTACTCCGGTGTGTGTCACACTGACTTACACGCGTGGCACGGAGACTGGCCGTTGGCGACCAAGTTGCCTTTGGTCGGCGGTCACGAAGGCGCCGGTGTGGTTGTGGGCATGGGCTCCAACGTTACCAACTGGAACATCGGCGACTACGCGGGTATCAAGTGGTTGAACAGCTCATGTATGTCGTGCGAGTTCTGTCAGCACAGCGACGAGTCCTCGTGTGCTCAAGCCGACTTGTCCGGTTACACCCACGACGGCTCGTTCCAGCAGTACGCCACTGCTGACGCGGTCCAGGCCGCCAGAATCCCCAAGAATGTGGACTTGGCCGAGGTCGCTCCTATTTTGTGTGCCGGTGTCACCGTCTACAAGGCGTTGAAGACCGCCAACCTTCAACCAGGCCAATGGGTCGCCATCTCCGGTGCTGGTGGTGGTTTGGGTTCTCTTGCCATCCAGTACGCTAAAGCCATGGGCTACAGAGTGGTTGCCATTGACGGAGGCGAAGAAAAGGGCGACTTGTGTAAGTCGTTGGGTTCCGAGGCGTACGTCGACTTCACCGTCTCCAAGGACATTGTGGCCGACATCAAGGCTGCTACCAACGGCGGTCCTCACGGTGCGATCAACGTGTCTGTCTCCGAAAAGGCCGTTGCTCAGTCGTGTGAGTACGTTAGATCCACCGGTACTGTGGTGTTGGTGGGTTTGCCAGCCGGGGCCAAGGTCATCACTCCTATCTTTGGAGCAGTGGTGAGATCCATCTCCATCAGAGGCTCCTACGTGGGTAACAGAGCCGACACTGCCGAAGCCATTGACTTCTTCAGCAGAGGCTTGGTCAAGGCCCCTATCAAGATTGCTCCTTTGAGCGACTTGGCTAAGATCTACGAGGCCATGGAAAAGGGCCAGGTTGTTGGTAGATACGTTGTTGACACCTCCAAGTAATGGTGTGACGATCTGAATGAATAATGAACGGCGCTCGCGGCCTGCTATATAGGAACCGCTCCTTGGTGCTACGTCTTATAATATACGATGATATGTTTTTGGTTGTAGTTTTCGGTATATGATGTATTATCATGCGAATACGGGTTTTCGGTGCATGGTTAGTGCATATTTACGAGTGTCCCACCGCCGCAAAACCTAAAGCCCTGTTGGCTTATGTAAGACATTAGTAATGGCCGTATCCCTTGCTGGACCCTTATAGCCGACCCAGCGGCTTCTGTGGAGTGGGACTGCACCGGAAGGCATTCCTGTGGTGTGTCCATATTCCGTGTGACGCTTTTCCCCCAGCTCTGACTTCACGTAATCGGTCTTCTGCTGTTGACATTTTCCAACATTTCCAAGGAACCGCATTTATCTAAGTCTGCCCCGTTTCCAGCTTTGCGTTCTCCTCATTCAACTTCTCTGCATCTTGTCGCACCTTCTCCATCCACCGCTTCACCAACGTCTCGTTCTCCTTGCGCACCTTCTGGATTTCCTCTTTTAGCACATTGGACTGTATTTGGTTCAAGAGATTCTCGTCATTGATGATTTCGATCGACTTGTCCTTTTCGCGTAGCTGCATCGACAACGCCTCGATCTTCATGTTCAATTTGTCCACCTGCTTCTCCAAAGACGTCCTGGTCTTGACCAATTGGGCCGACTTCTCTTCCGCCTTCTCCTTGGCGATTGTAGCTCCGTTGAGGCTTCTGGTAAGCTTATCCACCTCGGCTCGCAACTGCTGGTTCTCCTTGAAGAGCTCGGGCTGCCCAGGTGGCTCCTCGGCTGATGTGGTCAATGAAGGTGATGGAGACGGTGATGACGCCAGGGACTCGAGTTTGCTACCCTGAAGCTGCTGGGCTAGCTGGGCAAATGCGGTGAAGTACTCCGCGTCCTTCTGGTCGAGCTCGTCGCGTTCTTGGAGCGAGCGTAGTATTTCATCCCACATGTAATTGTTCTGGTAATCCACGGTTCAATTTGTAGAGCACGATAGTAGCTGCTTGTATACAGGACGCTTGCCCTAATCATTTTTTGTGGGCTGCACGTCCTGCTACTATCACAGACAAGTCTAGAATCACCTTGCTGATAACCGCCACCAACCTCTACCGCGGCGGCAAACTTTGTTTTGGCACTCGACACAGCAGGCCCAGGGTCCGCGTATCCTCACAATGTCAAACGGGTACTGGCCCCTCGCGTTTCTGAAGAACAATGGGCCGTCTGGTGAACCGCAACCGTCAAAGGAACCAACACCAGAGAAAGCGACAGAGGACAAAAATGACACAGTAAGAGAGCTGGAGGTGGTCGGGGCTAACCACGTATTGTCTGAAGCCACTCCCGTGCTTCCCGAGCCAAGCGGATTATCGGATTCCGACGGATCTAAAGAAGCCCCACAAGCACAGGTACCAGCAAACAGTGCAAGTGATGCGCACGATAAGGAACCGAACCGTGGTTTGAAGGCCTCTATTGAAGTCACTACAAACGGTGGTGAATCAGAACTTGACAAAACCCCAATTGTTGCAAACAACGAAAATATACAAGCCAGGGCCGCTACGAAGTGGTGGTTTTGGAACGGTTCGGAGATGCAGCAACCGCTGGAGCAGCCACTGGAGCATCAGAAGGTACCGGAATCTGCCCTTATAGCCGAAACTTCAAAATACGGAGCCACAGATGATTCAAACTGTCCGAACCAGGCTCAAACAACTCATGTCGATCCAAATATCGCTCACGAACAACCAAATGCTTCAGAGAGTAAAGCCTCGGAGACAAACATGGTAACCGAAACGCCGCAGGGCCCCTCCAACGGTCTGGAACCTTGGATAGACTGGTCGTTGCAGTACACCAGAATGACTTCGGTCGTCACGTATGCGTACAGTCGAGGAAATGGACATTCTACAGAAGAAGCGCAAATAGTCCCCGCGAATGCTGTACCACAGGAGGCTCCCAAGCATCAGCCTGTTACCACCCCTGCAGCCGAGAGCGCAGGCTGGTTCTCATGGATCTGGGGTAGTGGTCCGGTTGAAGACTCCGATGACGAAAGCAGTGTCACCGGCGGTGAGAGCGAAACCGCCGCACGAGAAATGTATCGCTCTGCCAAGCTAGCCATTGAGACGTCCAAGGAGTCGTCGCATTATGCTTTCAAAGGAGAAGCTTGGCAGAATCAGCAGAACGACCGGTCTCCGAATTATCTGCAGCTCGAATTTGCCGTAAGCGACACCATCACCGAAACACAGCCCATACGATATCGCTCTAAAAAGAGGCCGTTAGCACCAAACGAGGTCCAGGAACGCTCTCTCCAACTACTTCCTCCAGCCCCGATTTCTGGGCCTGTTGGTGATCCTAAAAAGGATGATCAAAACGTTCAGAACGTAGCCAGCTCGGCTTCGTCTGTTGCATCCGTGGGTAGCCATAAGGGCACCCTCAAACACGTTGCTACAGCAACTCATCCGGCCTTCGATGTCGTTGTTCCAAACCTAGATGAAAATATTAGGATAATCACACTACGCACAAAGCTTCGTCTATGGGCGGAAGATTTGATCTTCCATCAGAGAACCAGCGAATCTCATTTGTATCGTAAACCGGAGGCCGCCATCACAAATAAGAAACGCAAGAAGCTCAAACGGGTGGTCATCGTGGGGGTTCATGGGTTTCTCCCTATAAAATTTGTTCGGACCATGATCGGTCAAAATACCGGAAACTCTATGCGATACGTTTCTGAGGCCACCGCAGCTTTTCAACAGTGGCTCAGCGAGAAGAACCCTGGCTACGATCCACGGGACTACGATATCCAGACAATAGCTCTCGAAGGCGAAGGGAAAGTGGCTGAACGGGTGGAAAAGTTGTACCGTCTTTTGCAGAACTGGAAGACCATGTTGGATCACTGTGATTTTCTTTTCTTCGTGGCTCATTCCCATGGTACCCCGGTTGCGATCAGCTTGCTAGCACAATTGCTTGAAGAGTTGGGACCAGCTAAAAGAACAGTGGGCCTTTTAAGTATGTCTGGAATGGCAATGGGCCCGATACCGGGACTTGATACTAAGTTGGTGCTTCGAGCGTTTACCCCAAAGGAAAGAGAGATCATTGGAGAAATATTCGAATTCCAAAAGCCGGGAAGTGCAGCTTCGCTCCAGTTGACCCGTAGCATGGGCATTCTCATGAAGCATAATGTCAAGGTGACGTTTGCTGGAGCCATCGATGACCAGTTTGTTCCCATCAGTTCCTCGTTGGCGAATCAGTACGAGCACCCGAACATATTCCGGTTTGTATATGTTGATAAGAACAGTCAAACCCCGAGCTTCATAATCTGCCTCATTCAAATAATTGCATCGATGAAAAACATGGGGCGGTACAAGGACCACATGCTCCTTCGAGACATTGGTGATCGTTTTGTTGGATCGGTGAACGATGGAAGCCATTGCAAGCTTCAACGGGTCCTACCGGTGTATTATATGGCTATCAAGCATAGCTTGGAGACCACCAGTCTAACCAACGGAGCGCACCATCCCATCCAGACACATCCTCATGCGCTACCTGTAGGTGCAAACGATTCCTATGCAACCATGTATACCATCCCGTGGAATGTGCGAGGATTAGTCCAAGACCTTATAGGAATTAACAATATTGGCAACGCCAAGATGTTGAGACAGTTGATACTGGAGTACAAGAAATGGGAGCCTGTCAACCGCACGTGGAAGGACATCAAGTATAGTCTTAGTGCGTTGGAGGAGTTGGAGGTGGACGACTTGATTATTTGAAAGAGTGTGCCATACCCCAGTTCGGCAATGTTGGAACTTGACATGGTTTTTGCCAGCTTCTCAGCCAAAGGGTCCTGCAAACGTGCGCAACAATCGATCTTGCATTACAAAAGTACGCCGGTTTCAGCCGTGTGGCTGGCTATGACGCATAAATTCCAAACCAGCTCCACCCCCATTTAGTTGAAACATACACAAGCGACTGCAATTCCAGAAAATACTGTTGAGACGAACTTGTATCGGTTCCCTCTGCAGTTTTCGCAATCATCTCATATTATTCCGTCGCAAACAAGGATCTATGCATGATATACCCCGTGAAGAATAGACATTAAATTTGTCGATAGTCCGTGCACCACTCGGAATCGGTGTTTGTGGTCGAAGGTGTTGCGGCGTTCAGGATGTGCTGTGCCGTTTCTAGCGGAGCTCACAATAGCGTGGTGGATTGACAATCGCTGCGACGTGGTGGCTAACATTCCCGTTTCGAACCTTGTGCGGTTTCACTGACTCGTAGTACATCGGGTATGCATATGTACGTCATCAGACAGGTGTAGGTACAGTACAGTACGATCGCTGACGTGTGCAAGCACAGATTAGTAGGTGGCCCTACAGCTGGGGGGAACGAAACCATGCATATTGCGGGTTCAATGGCAGCGACGTGCATACTCCCATGCTTGCTGTGGTGGTGCTGCTGCTGCCTGTGCTATATGTAACTGCGAGCACCGTAACAGGGACCGTAATTGTTGATACTCGGCCAAGCCGGGATTTTGTGGCATATGCACTCTGCACTAACTACCCTGATCATGGTGAGACCCGCTTCACGTGATATCGCAAATCCTTCCACTGCTTTGGCTGCAGCAGAAATGCTTGGCAACATAGCCGTTGTGAACATCAAGCGAGCGTCTGTCAGCGAGAGGGTGCAGAAGGGTGGGGGATGGGGCAAGTCTGGGTATGATTCCGTGCACCAAATAATCACCTCGAGATTCCTGCAACCATTCGATGGGCACCTGCCAATCCCGATCCACCACCCGCTCGCTATCACTATATCAGGGAGCATTTGGAAATGTCACAAAGAATAAGTGCGGAAATGTGTCCAGGTGACTGTGCAGGATATATATGTAGCTCTGGTGCAGCATGCAGCACAGTTGACAATCCAGCGAGAGTGGTATCGGCCGGTAGCATAGTGGAGCTCCTAGGATTTCGCCGAAATTGACGGTAGAGCAGACGCGACCAATTGGTGGTACTGGAGCCTAGTTTCTTTGTCGGGCTTGCTGATCCGGCCAAGCGGAGTATTTCCCGAAGGTGGGAAGAATCCGAACACTCACGTCTGGGGACTGTCCAAGGTGCATAAACAGAATAGTTTATCGGTGGACCCAATGTGGCCGGATCTGCCCAAGCCAGGAAATGATTCGCCAGCAATTCGTATCGTTTGTCATGGCACTTTAGTGCTAGAAAATACTGCATGCAGGTGATTGTTAGCTGTTGAAGTGCGTCGAGAACACAAAAAGGGGTCCAGGCCGATTCTGGAGCGATGCCCCGTTGGGATTGGAGCGGAAACGGCCCACTGGTCACGGGCAACGGCCCCATGGCGAGACCGGCACACATTCTCGTGCCAGGCCTGAAACAACAGCCTCGGCGACGCCGGTCTCCTCCGCCCGGGGCAGGGCAACCCCCACCATCTGCATCAGGTTGTATCTCCGGCACAGAGCTGCATAACCCAGATGTTTGAGCATGCCCGGCCACGCAGTTCCCGCATTATGCGCTGCATGTTCTCACACTGCTTCCCACGCACACGCTCCCATCCACAGCTGCCGCCGTGCGCCACCTCCTCTCGCCGCACCGCCTCGCGGTCCCTCCCCATACCTCTCCATCTCCCCCACTGTCGCACCGCGAGCCACGCAAAAAGTTCCCCCATTCACAGCGTCCGCCCTCGCATAGGACGCATCCGGTCCGCCGCACTCGCCCTAGCCTCCGGTACAGTCCCCAGGATCTTCTCGCTAGCATTTATCGATAAGTTCGCCGAATCGTGCGCATCTGCTTTCACTTCTCAATCATCCCCTTCACGGAGCCGCAGTCGTTTGCGTTTTCACCACCTGGCTCTTTCCTCAGCGGCACCGACCCTCGTGTCCCCCCCACCCTCGTGCTCCCGCTGCGTGTGCTTCCGTTTCCCGCCAGCACGCCTCCTCCACCGCCGCCCGCTTCCTCCACCTCGTTCGCCCACCAATAGCTGGGCCCCATACTGCTACCACCGTGGACCGTCATGTCGTCGGACGAAAACTCTTCTAAGAGGACCCGTGCCAGCGGCGAGGTCCTCGACTTCCTTCTCCAGGAGTTTGCACGCAACCACAATCCCAATCCCGACCAGAGGAAGGAAATCTCTGAGCGGACGGGAATGGCGGAAAAGGCTGTCCGTATCTGGTTCCAGAACCGTCGTGCCAAGCTCCGCAAGGTCGAGCGCATGAGCTCGTCGTCCAGCATCCCTGTCAAGAAGACGGGAAGCCACCAGTCGTCGCGATCCAACAGCTTCAGCCAGGACGGGCCGCCGCCAAAGTCCGGCGCTTCCACCAACACAAACTCGAAGAACGCCGCCTCCAGCAACTTCAACAACAACAATAACGCCAGCAGCAGCTTCAGCGCCGCCTCCACCCCCACCCCCAGCACCACCCCCTCCAACACCATCCCCATCGAGGTCAACGACACCTACAGCTTCATCGACTGCACGCTGTTGTCGGTTGGCTCGTGGCAGCGCATCAAGTCGGGGCGCCACGACGAGCAGGCGCTCCGGTCCAAGTTCGTCAACCTCTCGCCGTTCACGCTCAACACCGTCATGAACAGCGTGGACCTCTTGGTGATAGTGTCCAAGAAAAACCTCGAGATCAACTACTTCTTCCTGGCGGTGTTGAACAACTCCAAGATCTTGTTCCGGATCTTCTACCCCATCTCCGCCATCGTCACCTCGTCGTTGCTCGACAACAACATCCACAAGCAAAGCAACGAGCTTCGCCTTCTGCTCTCGCACCAGCCGCAGTTCTCGGTGTACTTCTTCAGCGGACCCAACTCCGGCTCCAACCAGTGGTCCATCTGCGACGACTTCAGCGAGGGCCAGCAGGTGAGCCTGGCGTTTGTCAGCGAGGGCGGCACCTCCATCCCGCACGTCCTCGTGGGCGTCAAGACCTCGTTGCAGTACTTGAACGCGTTCATTCTCCAGCACACCCAGCAGCGCCACCACAACCACCACAACCACCAGAGCCACTACGCAAATCCCTACACCAACCCCACGCCGCCAGCGTCCGCGGCGGACCCGCCCAAGTACCGCAACCACGACCAGGTGCACCTCTTTGACGACCACGCCGCGTCCGCCGGCAACTTCCAGTTCACCAGCGACGACTTGAACAACATCTGGGACGACGCCGCGTCGCTCAACAGCAGCCGCGCCCACGGCGACACCCCTGTGGGCCGCCTGTCGTTTGCAGCCTCCACCGCGTCTGTTTCTGCACACCCCCCCGCCAAGCGCTACAGCGGGTTGTCGCCAGTGACCAACTTCGAGCTGGCGCCGTCGCCGACGTCGCTGGGCAGTGCCGCCAGCAACTTGCACCACGACATCTACGCCCAGTTGGTGCAGCACCCGGACCACGACCACCACGACCACAACCACGACCACAACGACAACCACGACCACAACCACAACTACGACCACAACCACGACCACAACGACAACTACGACCACAACCACAACCACGACCACGACAACCGCGCCGCCTCCAGCGACACCCCGCGCAGCGTCGACTCCTCCGTCCACCGCAACACCCGCCACGACCACAAGGACAGCTACGACGTGCTCAACCACCCCACCCCCGATTTCCTCGCGTCGTTTGCCGACGCCGACGTCAAGCACAAGGCCGACGTCGACAGCCCGTCGCTCAACACCGTGACCAGCGCCGCCCCCGTCCATGCCTACACCCACCAGCACCACAATGGCCACAACTACGACGTGTTGAACGGCGACTTCCACCACAACGAGCTCGACTTTGTGGGCGCCAGCGAGTTTGGGTTGGACGACCATGCAGAGCACGGCGGTAGCTCCAACGACAGGAGCAGCAACGGTGGTAACGCCAGCGGCGGCTCGGGCAACGGCGGCAACGTCGACAGCTTCATCGACTTTGGCATATAGCGTGGCGTCACTAATGATTAATACACCCGGGTGAACCTGGGGTGAACTCGGCCCCCAAGCACCAAAATGACTCCCGTTGGACCCGTGGTTCAATTGTGTCGCCTGCCTGCTGCCCTTCCATTAGCTGGGCCAGTGAATACACGAATACTAGATAGCAGTAGGGTTTGAGTGCCCTTCCCGATCGGGCAATGATTTGCGCGTCCGCCGCTCGGCTAGCTCCCCATGTGGGAAAGCACATGCGTTCGGTACTTATGCGAACGATCTAGACAATGCACCTCACCTGTTGTATCTCATGGTAGTCCCTGGTTGCTATCTTGCAGCATCCACAGTTGCAGCGGGCCGATAACGGCACAGATAAGACTGGAGTGATCCACAGCCGAAAAGCCGTTTCCCGTTTGAGCCACTGCTCCATTTGTGTCTTCTTTGTTCTCCTCATAACGAGTGTGGATAGAGTTTATAGCGATTATTGCTCAATAGGCGTGTGCGTTTGGTGCATGATACGCAAATAATATCCAGATAATATCGCACGTTGTGTGCACGCCGGTCAAACCGTAAACCTTATTTCCTTGCTCCAGGCTGTTCTGGTAGGGAAGCAGTAGCATTGCGCTGATCTGGGCCCCGGCAAAAAATACTGACAAAATGTAAGGAACGCCGCCAGGAAGAACAGCGTCTGTGGTAGTGTACATACCCAGTCTCACTTGCCTACGCATGCTGCGCGCTGCCCCGTACATATGCCCGCAAGCTGGCCTACGTTCGGTCCTTTTGCGGGTTGTCTCGCAGGAACCTGCACACCTCCAGGGGTCCTCCTATTGCAACAAAGGCCCTTGAATCAGCAAAAGAAGCAACGTTTCCGACGAACTCACTCAGCCACATTCCAACGCTTACCCCTCTCCGATCATGCACCGCCTACACAGCCCGACGTTACTGCTGGACATCAACTGTCACTCTATCCGTCCCCGGAAGTCCGGAAAACATTTCCGGCTTAGTCCGCAGATTCTTTCTGCACCCCGTGCCGCGTCCCAGCACCCCCAACACCTTCCCCGCCCCAAACACCCCGTTCTTCCCCAGAGGACGTTAAGCCCATTTTGCACCCATGGTCACGTGCCGCGACCGACCGGCCGATTTCTGTTCCTGCCGCCGCCAGCTAGACAGCGATGTTCTCCAGAAACACCATCCGGCGGACGGCGTGGATCCGCAAACTCGCCACGTCGGCTGCAGATGCCCCCGCCAACACGGTGCGCCCGGAGCTCCGCTCGCTCCTTCCCAAAAAGAGGACGTTTAACCGGATTCTCTTTGACAACAACTCGGCGCTCTCGTACCACAAGATGATCACGGTGCTCCAGACGGTATACGACCACTTGAACACCCCCAGCGACATCCGTCTTCCCCCCTACGTCAGATCACGCGACTTGATGGTATTCAAGAACGTGCTTGCCACCATCCGCAAAACCACGTCCACCATCAACCACCACTTGGTGGCGCTCGAAAATGAGCTCACAGAACAGGCAGCAGAGTTGGGCGACAACGACGCCATCACCATCCTCGCGTTCGAGACCATCGAGCGCCGGTTGTCGTCCGCGGCCTCCGTCTCCAAGGAAGACTACCACTACGCCAACCAGCTCGTGGCCCAGCTCACCGAGATCAACCATCCGTTGGTGTTCAAGATGGCGGGCGACTTGGCGTTCCGCAGGGGCCACCACGTCCAGGCGGAACAGTACTGGTCGCAGTTTGTCGCCCTCGAGCCCGATACCGTTGCTGCTAGCCATGTGTACTCCAATCTCGGGCTCTACCACTTCAGCTACGCTCCACAACCAGACTTGGCGCTTGCACGGACGTTTTTCGACAAGAGCATCAGCGTCGGTGAGTTGGACGACCACACCGTCAAGTCCCACTACTACTTGGGCCAGTTGTGCGTGCAATCCAGCCCGCTCACCGCCCGCTACCACTTTGAGATCAGTGCCAGTCGAGGACTCAAGGAAAGCTTTTCCTCGTTGGGGTTCCTCGAGATGAACGTGTTCCAGCGCTACTCCAACGCTATCGAGTGGTTCAGGTTGGGCGTCGAGGCTAACAACGACTTGGCCTGTATGATCGGCCAGTTCGACTGCTACCTCAAGTTGCAGGACTACAAGTCGGCGTACTCGTGTCTCACCAATATCCAGAGCATCCAGGAAAAGATCGCTAGACTCCGTCGTGAAAAGCGATCGGTACCGAAAGACATGGAGAACTCTATGGCGGTTAACGAGGGCTTGTTGACGGTGTTTTTCGAAAGCAGAAACTCGCTCATCACCGAGTTGGCCACCAAAATCGCATAGACTGGGTACGGCGATGTGATCATGTCAGCACATTCATTACAACAACATGGCTCGTCGCTAATCGTCATTTCGTGTATATAGTGACAGACTGGTACTACCAATCTGATAAGCTCTGGAAGTGCAATCTTCTGCCGTTTTCATAGTGTGTGATGGAAATTGTAGTGCTCTGCCATTCCAAAAATTCTCTCAAAATTTCAAAGCTCTCAAAGCTCTCAAAGGTTACTTGTGGTATCATAGTTGATGTTGTGACCGTTGGTTGAAAATGAGACCTCGAACCAAGTACTGGACTTGTTCTCCATTTAGACTCATTTGGCCACAGAAGTAGCAATTGTCTTGAACTGAAGTCCTTCTGTGGTTAGATCCTGATAGCCTGATTGAAAGGTTTGGCATTCACTTCTGCTTCCTTTAAAGCCAGCTTTATCCCACTAAGCCGAATTCCAGTAAATTTACTTGACATCGAAGAGTAGTAGTAGTAATCGGAGAGAAGAATCGTATCTTGAACAAAGTCAGCCAAATGTGAGGCTGGCGACAATTGGATTTGGATTTCGCTGGCAATTCTCTGGTCATTGTTCTTCCAAATATTCTCTGGGACTTTACGAGTTGTCTCAATTCTCAACAAATTTGTTATCTACCATCTTTACCGATATGCGATGATCACCGAAAGAATCCTTCTAGGTCTTTCCCTCGCTGAAACTCATATCGCTTCGTTGGTCTCTTTTTCTTTATCTATTTATCCTTTCTCTCAAAGAATAGACGACCGGTCGCTCATTCCAAAATTAAGTTCCGAAGCAAACCTCTCCTTCAATGTCATCGGCTGTGTGTTTGACCGGAGCATTTCTCTCTTGACCTGGCTAGAGCTGGTCGGTTCATCCTCCACCATATCATGTTCTTCCACATCGCTGGTCACGACTCCAGAAACCTCCGGTTCATGGAACCAGTAATGCTGCGACGTCTGAACAATGTTGTATCTTTCTCTCGCGTCGACCACGAGTAAGTTGGAGATCAAGTCGAGGGCCGAATCATTGATGTCGTCCCAGTACGGAGAATAAAACGCATATCTGCCCTCCAAGATCTGTTCCTTCATATTGGGAGGCGCCAATTCGTCACTGAACGGCGGAAACCCACAGAGACACACGTAGAGCAAGACTCCCGCCAGCCACATGTCCACCTTGGTAGAATAGTTGCGGTCGTTGATCAAAATCTCCGGTGCAACGTACGCAGGAGTCCCGCAGAGCGTATTGGTGAACTTGAGCTCTCCGATAAACTTGGCTAACCCGAAGTCGGCAATCTTCACCGTGACATCGTATTCGTCGTCGTCCCAGGGTCCGGTCTGCTTCCCTCTGGACAGTGTCCGAGGGGTTACATCCAACAAGATGTTTTCCGGCTTGATATCTCTATGAATGATGTTGTTTTCGTGCAAATAGTGCACTCCCGAGAGCAACTGCTTGAAGATGGCCTTGGTCTCGTCCTGTCGGAGTTTCAGCTTGTTGACGATTCGCTGGAACAACTCTCCGCTGTTCATCTTCTCGAGCACCAAGTATGTCGTCACCGCGTTGCTGCTAATGGGCTCCACGTAGTGCGATATGAACTTGACGATGTTGGGATGGTTGATCGAGAGCAACAAGTTCATTTCCTGCTGCAACTTCGCGTCGTTGGCTCCATCGTTGGAAGACGACTTGTTGGGATGGAAAATCTTCACCGCCACAATATCGCCACTGCTGCGGTCCCGGGCTTCCTTGACCACGGCATAGTGGCCCGATCCAAGCTGGTTCCCCAATATATAGTCGTCAAAGAACGTTCTTTTGTGGGTGTTTCCAGCCCGTTCGTCTTCATCAAACGCGTACCTAAAAATGTATGAGCCGCCCGTCTTGGCAAATCCCACCTTGTCGCCACTGCGGAGAAGCGTGTTTGCCCCCTTTCCGCATAGTTCGTCGTTGATATAGAGTCCGTTGGAGCTAAGGTCCGTCACGTAGAGATGTTCCTGGTTGTTGTTGATTCCGAGGGTCAATTGGCAGTGCTTGGATGACACGTCGGACCCCGTGATCCGAATATCACACTGGCTGCTTCTTCCGATAAGAACTCCGGTTGGTTTACGAGGAATCAAGAGATGGCGTTGGCCCGATTGGATCGAGTAGAGTCTCGCGATGTTTTCATATTTTCTAAGGGGCCTTTTGGCCAGCGCCTCCGAGGATTCGAATGCCTGCGGTTAGTTCTAGCACTCTGGAATAGTCAATCACGATTCACTTACTCTTTTTCGTATTAGAGACATGGTTATGTAATTTCGATTGGAACGCTGTTTTGATAAGTCGCCGCACGTGATCGCGACGGAACAGCTTCTGTAGACCCAGTTTGCAGCAGTTGGAGCTCCCTTGAGTGCTCGTAGATAAGAGGGGAGGGTTATTCCTGTCAAATGGTGAAATTTCACTTTTTTTTGAATTAATTTTGGCATTTTTCGATTATTCCAAGAAAGGCTATGTTTGTACAGTCCAATCTGGAAAAAACTATCGTTCAAAGGCCTGGTTAAGATAGCCCGTGACAACTTGCAAAGCCACTTTCTGAAACTATACATCTCTACGGGATTATCCATTGAATTTTCATTCTATGATTACAAAAGCTCTACTTAATCCAATATCCTCAAGAAGAGACCACTGATGTCAGAAGTGCTCAATGCAAAGGTGGGAAAGTCTAACACTTTTCTGGCCTCAATAGGGTCCACTCGCCTTAACCTAGTAGCCAAATTCAAATCCACATTAGCCAAAACCTCCACCGATTGCTGTAATCTCAACCAGTCGGAGTTCTCTGCATTGTTAAAATCGTCACTTGGCTTGAAATAGAGATCATGCTCCAACTGCCCCACAATATACGCCACGTCTGTCGCTAACTGAGAGACCCCGGCCTTGGTGAACTCGTTGTTCGTAACAATATATTCGTGTAGGATATTCGCGATGAGCGAGACCACCATGTCACTGATTAAATGATAATCGTATTTTGAGACCGAATCTCTCAAAAAGCTCAAGTAGCCACGGAGCGACAAGGAGAGATGAGACAACTCATGAGAAGCTCCCGACTCAGGTTCCTCGGCGAGATCCCATCTGGATGTGTTGACGTAATTTTTCAACGCAGCTCTGATTTCCTTTTTGAAGAATTCCTCATACTTTTTCAACACCTTGGTACATAATGCGTCGTAGGTCTTGATGGAGGAGTCAAAAATCGACAGATCGTCTGCGTACTTCTTTGGGCTTGCCTTCTTGAATGCGTCCCAAAGCTGGACGAATATGAGATCCACGCTCCACCGTTCAAGGGAATTTTGGACATATTTTGCCAGGCAATATATTTCCGTGAAACTTTTCAATACCTTTGTACCCACAACTTCACGACTCTCGCCAGATGACTTGGTACCGCTGGGAATGCTCCCCGGTAGCAATCCCAACATTTTGTTTTTGCCGTAGATTTCTGAATGCTTTTTGAAAAGAGAATTAATATGATCGTTGTACATATCTATTATTTTCAATTGAACTCCCGAGACAAACTTCAATTGATATTTGACAATACCCAAAGTTTGGAAATGGCTGGTCAAGGTTTCGACCAACTTCACGAGCCCATAGGCGGAAAATGTAGGTTTCAATATCATGTGGCCGTTCTCCTCATCGCTAGAACCTCGGTAATCCACATCAATACTCATAGCATTGCTTGCTAGCAAAATCTCAGTTAGAATTTTTCTGTTGGCAATTTCCGCTTCGAGATTCAACCATGAGTCGAAGGGTATGCTATCACCGTCTTCCCTATGAAAGAGTTCTCCTACTAAACCAGTCCATTTTCTGGTTGGAGCTGTGTCCACACCCTCCATGTACGGATTATAGTGACACTTGTCTCTGACCCGCTGATCAAAGGCTGCCACTTCGAAAATCAAATGTGTTAGTAATCGTCCGCACTTATCGTGCTCTGAGGAATTGGCATCGTCGGCAATAAGAATCTTAAGTAATGCTAGTTGCATGGTCACAATTTTTATCCTCAACGGCTGTATTATTCCTGTAATCACCTCAAACTCGAATATACGGTTCTCCGGCATGAGAATATCATAGAATTGTATTTCCAATAAGGGGATACGATGTTCAATGAAATTGCTCACGAATTTGAGGGGCAACTCTGGTTTTGCCATGTCATTTGTTTCCTTTTGGGTGTTGAAATGATAATTAAATTGCACAACTATGGGTCTCAACAATATATCTATCGCCCACCATGTCTCAGGGTAGCTGGGACTGTTCCTCACGGCTTGTAGATCGACCAACTTTTGGAAACACTCTGGAAAATCGATATAAAATTCTGGCGATTTGTCAGGGTAGTTAGTGTACCATTCAGACTTTGCATTGAACTCCGTCAATTCCTGTTCCAACACCACCCTTCTTTGGTTGATAATCTTCTGGAGCGATTTGCTCAACGTGGTCTCAACGTCCTTGAAAAGATTGCTTCCGTCATCCAATTCGTTGATCTTCTCGACAAACGGCCTGAGGTCGACATCATCCAGAACACCCTCTAATTCGCTTTCCACCTGTTGTGCTTTTTCGAGAAGCTTCAACGCGTTCACAGTGTTGATCCTGGCATTGATCTCCAGCTTCAACAGTACAATCACCTCCAAATCACCAAACTCTTGTTGTAGACCGTTCAAGTTCTCCAAGAACTCTTCGTTGAATCCTTGATCCAATGATTGTTTCAACACATCCACCACTTTCTTGGCATGCTGTTCAGCGTCAGCAGCGTTTATTTCGTCGCTCTGAACCCCATTCACTATCGTCTGGGCTCTTTCTGTGATGCGTTCTTTCTGATCCTGGAGTTCCTTGATCAATTTGGCTAGGTTTACCAAATCGCCGATTTCGTTTAACTGCTGATTTATGTAGTCTGCCATTTGTGGCGGGATGTTCACGTTTGAAGAATGCTTACCAGCTCTAGCTCGAAGTTTGTAGTGGCCTATATGCAGGAACGGCAAACCATTTCGGCGAACGGTATAATCCTTCAAACAGAGCAAGTAGAGAAGAATGACGATGCCGTGGATACTTATAGCCCAATAATGTGGCATGGCGTTTTCAGTCTAACATTTTTCGTGAAAATTATACTTGGTGGAACACGAGCAGAAAAAAATATACACAATAGAATTGACCTTTTTTGCCGTTTTCCTATAATTGACGATAAATTTCGTAGCCCAGTAACCCTCCCTATTAGCCCATTTTAAGACGTTTCGGAGCGCTTAACGTCCCTTACCGACGGTTCTGGGTGTATGGTCACGTGACAGACATCTATTTGGCCGATTTCTGGTTGCATTCAAGAGCAATGGCAAATCTAGGTAGTACGAACTGTTAAGCTAGTTCTATTCCACCAGAAGCAACCCGTATTAGTCGAGCCGCACCCCCCTAATTTATTCTATCCTCATTATCTCTCCATTTGCCGTCGCCTGTCTCGCGCACTAAAATATATCACCTAAAAAAATTTCAACGACGCCAACTTCCCTAACCAACCACACATCAATGCAGGCGCCAGTTGTTTATATGAACGCCTCCACGGAGAGACAGTCTGGGCGCCAGGCCCAGATCTCCAACATCACGGCAGCAAAGGCCGTTGCTGACATCATCAGAACGTGCTTGGGTCCCAAGGCCATGCTCAAGATGTTGTTGGATCCCATGGGAGGAATCGTGCTTACCAACGACGGACACGCCATATTGAGAGAAATCGACGTGTCACACCCTGCGGCGAAGTCGATGATTGAATTGAGCAGAACCCAGGATGAAGAGGTCGGCGACGGAACCACCACCGTGATCATTTTGGCAGGTGAGATCTTGGCCCAGACCTTCCCTTACATCGAGAAGAACATACACCCGGTGATCATCATCCAGGCGTTGAAGCGGGCGTTGAGCGACGCGTTGGAGATCATCCACCAGGTATCGGTGCCCGTGGACATCGAGAACGAGGCTGCCATGCTCAAGTTGATCAAGGCGTCCATCGGCACCAAGTACGTCAACAAGTGGTCGGATAAGATGTGTGAGTTGTCGTTGAACGCCGTCAAGACGGTGATGGTGGTCGACGGCGACTACAAGGAGATCGACGTCAAGAGATACGCGCGTATTGAGAAGATACCCGGTGGCGAGGTCACCGACAGCGAGGTGTTGGACGGGATTTTGTTGAACAAGGACGTGACCCACCCCAAGATGCGCAGATACATCGAGAACCCCCGAATCATCTTGTTGGACTGTCCCTTGGAGTACAAAAAGGGAGAGTCGCAGACCAATATAGAAATCACCAAGGAGGAGGACTGGAACAGAATATTACAGATCGAAGAGGAGCAGGTCAAGTTGCTCTGCGACCAGCTCTTGGAGTTTAAGCCAGACTTGGTGTTGACGGAGAAGGGGGTCAGCGACTTGGCCCAGCACTACTTGTTGAAGGGAGGCGTATCCGCGTTGAGGAGAGTCAAGAAGTCCGATAATAATAGAATTGCTCGTGCCACCGGAGCCACCATTGTCAACAGAGTGGAGGACTTGAAGGAGTCGGACGTGGGAAACAAGTGTGGCTTGTTCAAGGTGGAGTTGATCGGCGACGAGTACTTTTCGTACTTGATCAAGTGCAAGGAGCCCCATGCATGTACCGTGGTGTTGAGAGGCCCCTCCAAGGATATTCTCAACGAGATCGAGCGTAACTTGCACGACGCCATGGCGGTCACCAGAAACGTCATGTTCGAGCCTTCGTTATCCCCTGGAGGCGGTGCCACTGAGATGGCTGTGAGTGTTAAGTTGGCTGAAAAGGCCAAGTCCATCGAAGGGGTGGCCCAGTGGCCATACCAGGCTGTTGCCGATGCGTTCGAGGTGATTCCCAGAACATTGATCCAGAACTGTGGTGGTAACCCCATCAAAGTGTTGTCGCTGTTACGTGCCAAGCATGCTCAGGGCCAGCACACCTTTGGTATAGATGGTGATTTGGGTAAGGTCGTGGATATGAACGAGTACGGTATCTGGGAACCCGAGGTGATCAAGCAACAGTCCATCAAGACTAGTATTGACAGTGCATCGTTGCTTTTGAGGGTCGACGATATTGTGAGTGGTGTTCGCCAGACCGGTTGATGCGTATATACTAGAGGAGAAAATAGGAACAATTTAGTCCTATGGGTAGAAAAATGTAGGAAGAAGTCAAACATCAGTACTGCAATACTCTTTGGAATATGGTAATTTACTAGAAATTAAGAGCCTTCCAACGTCGAGGATTTGCACTCGGAAAATTGAATGCAAACTTAAACTTATTGTTGATTATTACTTGGTAGTTCTACAGCCATGGGTTTAACTTATTGCTGAGTATTAATGAGAAACTTACGTAATATAGCTCTGCTTTAAGGAGTCAAACGAAGTCGAAAAAGGGCTTGCTTGGAAAATCAATTTCAAGCGATCTACCGAGAGGCTTTCCAAGTTGAAATACAGGTAGAAATGAGAATGAAACCTCCCACTTCTGATTAGTGGTTGGGAAATCTTTTTTCTGTAATTCTCTGCGTTATACCATTTCTGTGATCTGAATTTCTGATGCAACTAATTATCAAATTTCACAAATTTCACAAATTTCATGTCACAAATTACGAGCTGAAATGTGAGAACGTTGAAGATGAGTTTTCACAGCGACCTTCTCTGCTGGAAATCCCTCACGTTGTGGTTTAAAACAGGTTGTGGAAGGGCCTTTGGTGCACTGTTACCTGATCCAAGAGCCTGACGCCTTCCGGAAAAGCACAGCACATCCGGATCCCCCGCTGGAGCATTCAACCAAGCCTGCTGGCCCCTAGCCACGTCCCATCCGGCCAATATCGTCCTTCTCTTGCCGCAGCGACGGAGCTGCACGTGACCCGTCGCGGCCGGCGGGCCTAGATCTATGCAGGACGGGTAGTTGCCCAGGTTTATACTGTAGAAACAACTGCCATGGATCTCGGCCAGTTTGGCCGCTCCGGAGACCCAGCCTGACCACGGAAAAGCAACCACCTCCAACTCCGTCCCCATGATGCCCTGGGCTCGCTAAACCAAAGAACGCCCGCACAATCGCCGTTCTTCCACTTGTGCCCTCTGACCGAACCCGCAAGTACAATGGTCCTGCACACAGCACAGTGTTCCTTAAGCGC
>JAJMGE010000069.1:0-28957 GCA_030568475.1 Suhomyces choctaworum
GATTTCTTTTTTTTTTTTTTTTTAGCATTGATCCTATTTGTACATAGAGTTATGAAGTCCTGCTTCATATGGATGGGTAATAAAATTTTGCATGCATGATACACTCGTAGATTTTCTTGTTCAACTTAAAATATCCTGGATATCGAAGTATGGATCGAAAGAGTCCTTTTCCTTGGCTGCATTATTTCCAAACATTGCCTCGTACGTTGGGTCCAACTTCTTTCTTCTTTTACTGTCATCTGATGACTTCTTGACATACTTCACACCAAGCTCCTTAACAAGCAGTTGGACTAAAGGAGTTGATTTGGGATCAAAGCTAGCGAGCCAATCCTCGGTACCAGTAGTATTTCCTGTCAAAATGTTGCTATAATTAAACAAGTTTGTTGTATTGTTCTTGACCAAATATTTTTCCACAAAGTCTTCTTCAGTCAAAAAGTCTTTCAATGAGTCCTTCAGTACAGATTCCTGTAGAATCTTTTTCAAGTATCTGTTTGCCTTCTGTGTGGAGGGGCAAGATGCAAGAAGCTTGGTTTCCGTGCTGTTGTCAATTGATTTTGGAAGATTTAAAAATTCCGTCTCCATTAGCCCGAGCTTTTGATTCTTCAAGACATGCTTAAATATACGCTCTTCGGGTTGATCGTCCAAGTCTCTTGACTTTATGAACTTTTCCATCAAGTTATTCACACTCTGAGTTGGAAGCGCCCGCTTTTTCTGGGGCTTCTCTTCTCCATCTTCTTCGTTCTCGGACTCTTCGTCTTCGTCAAAGTTTTCTTCTTTGAGCTTGTCGTCATAGGATTTTGTTAAGGAAGGAAATGTCGCCATCTTTTCGTCTTCTTTGAATGCCAACCGTATCAAGCTGAAGCCATAGGACTGACTCGACGTTAATTCGAATTTTTGAGGAAACAATGCACAGACTTGAATATCAGCGTCAGCCTTAGGAACATATCTCACCAAGCCAACACCATCCATATCAATCAACGCTCTTGCGAAGGCGTTGAAAGAGAGTGTATTGATATTCGAGCTGCTCTCAGGGGGTATGATATAAGACGATTCCTCTAGGAGATATGCCAATGAGAAATGCTCTTTCTTAACGAACCCAAGGATGTCGATTCCAGGGGACGATGGAAGTTGTGAGGCCAGCGAAAGGTCCTTATTTACTGCAATTATATCCCTCTTGGAATACTTGAATCCTGGTACGTATTCATGAACTTCGACCTTGTCATACTCTTCATTATCGGAATCGTTCGCTTCACCAGCCACATCTTGAGGGCCGTCCTTGACATACTTCTTGATGAAGTGGGTAGTCTTCCTCTCTATTCTTTGAACCGACTTGTCGCTATCGTTGAATATGTACTCATGGGCCGATGTGACCTTTTCGACTCTAATAGCGGGATACAGCAGCACGTCGATGCAAATCGTGGAATTGTCTAAAGTTGCATTTTCCTCCACGTTCAACCCAAACCTGAGCTTACCGGTGAATGCAGCACGCGGTGCTACTTTCTTCAATGGTCCCGAGTGTTGTGCTGTAGACTCAAAATCCTTGGCGCTCACCACACTAGAATTGTTCCACTGGTCCAATAGGCGCTTCCACAAATATAATTGCTGGTTCAGGTCGTCCCAGGGACCATATAGGACGACTTTGATGGCATTGACATTGATAAACTGGGTGACATCATCCATGTCGATGTCGAAGTTTTGTTCCGGTCCACCGTTGGCGATGATGACCAAGTGGCGCAAGAACTTGAGGTTGATCTTCTGTTGAAACATGTTTATGGCCTCTTTGATCTGGTTTAACAAGCTTCCGTTCTCCGATAGCCGCTCGAGCTGCTGGGAGTAGCGCTTGAAGTGGTCGTATGTGAATTGGGTGTCATCAAATAGGGTTGTTTCTGGGGTGACCACGGCGACGCGATCAGATTTGCGGTTTTTGAGGAGCAAGCTGGTGCAATGGTCGTACCAGAATGTAAACGGGGCCGCTGCTTCTACCACGAAGACGGTGAACTCCTTGGAAGCCATTTCAGAGTCGAGAAGAGGGATTTCGAGCCAAGGTTAGTGTGTTGCAATCGGGTGTCGCGCCCAGCATATTTCCATAGAATGTCGCGGGTCCCCGGTTTGGCAAGATGTCGCACTTTGGTGCGAAGGACTAAGGTTTGTCCTGGCTTAGGCAGGGCGGGCAACAAAAAACGAGTAACTCCAGCCGGCGTGAGTATGTCCGAGCGCTAGATGCTGCGGTGAGCCAACGCCCTTCACATGAGCCTGGTCCCCGGCCCGAGGTCGTAACACGTGTCAGACGGCGGGATCTCCTTGTTGCGAAACATCCGCACTGTACCTAAAGTCGCAACAACAACAAAGCCTAGCAGGACCAGAAAACACGTCCGGAAAACCACATTTGCAGACCCCGTACACAAGCCGGTATCCAAGTGCAACCTACGCCGCTGGTTCGAGAGCCCGTAAATATCCCATTTAAGCTGCACGCACGCACTAAGCTCCTATTGAGTGTGTGCCTACTACTTCTCACTACCATAGAAAAAACCACACCGCCGGAAAAACAACCGTATCACTCACTACACAAATAAGCATCACAAGAGAAGTATCAATCGGGGATTCGTCTAGCGCCAGGGTGCACCCAAACTCCAAGTAACTCTAGCCACCATCACCTCCAACACCACCAGCACCATCTCCATCGCCGCCCTCGCCGCCTGCGCCTCTCTATGAGTCTACCCTATAACCACGGCTATCCCTACCAGCCGTTCACACCACAGCACCAGACAGATCAAGCACAGTCCCAGGCGCAGCAGCAGCTCCCGGGGCCCCAGCAGTTTCAGCAGCAACAGCCCGTCGCGGGATCTGCGCCAAACCCCGCGGTTCTGGCGTCCAATGGCCAGTACTTTGGCCAGACCGCGTCTCAACCCATGGGAATGTACCACCAGCCGCTCCCGATGATGAACCCCGCCCCGCCCGAGGTCTACAGCGTGGATGAACATCTGCAGGCATTCTTCCAGCACCAGCAGCACCAGTATCAGCAACATATCCAGCAGCATCCCCAGACCCAAGATCAGCTCCCCCATCCCACCCAAAACCAGTTCCAGCCTCCGGTGCAGCCGTCTCGATCCCACGATCCCCAACATGTATTATATCAATCGAATCTCCCGGTACCCATAGAGCTGCAGACAGCACCGTCGCTGGCCCCGTCTGGGGTCCAAGGACCGGTTGTTCCCTCCACCCAGTACAACTCCAACATCCCCACCACTTCTTCCAACTATTCCCAGTACGTGGGTTCCCACTACTCCCAGTACCGTGCTCCTCCTTACATCTTGGGCCAGCAGAACTTGTACCTGAGACATCCCAACTACTTGGCCAAGACAGGTATGGGTCAGGTCGGCAATATGATGCCACAGCCCCAACTCAATTTGCGTCCTGGGTTCCACACACCCACAAAGCTCAAGAGTGAGCCCGGTGTGGCCCAGCCGTTGTATATTAGTGATCAGGCAATTGTACAGAATAATCTCGTCAGTGCTGCTGCCGCCCGGGAAAAGCCAGTGGAGTTTTTCAAGCCAATCGAAACCAAAAAGAACTCCAAGCCCAGAATCAACAAGATCATCAAGTCGGAGAAACACAGCAAAAAGTCTTTCAGGGAGAAACGCCGACTGGCGTTCGGTTCGGTGGCCGAGCTTTCCATTGATAATCTCTTCCGTCATTTTCAAGAGGTGATGAAAATCGAGAGTCCTCTTGACAAATCGCATGTCAGCGTAGCTTACCAGCTTCGCATCAAAGATGAATTGGAGTGCCAGTTGTTTGATTTATTTGTCCATATTATATCCAAAGCGATCGATATTTTCTTACCCCAGGAGGCGTTTAAAAAGATTGTTCCCGAGCTAGCCTTGTACGACGAAACCAACATGATTTTAGATTCGATTTTCTGTTTGAGTTCACTTATGTTGCAAAGAATGAATCCTGAGAAGATGGATCCCTCCACGCCCATCAAGTATTATCAAAAATGTATCAAATCCATCCGGTCTTATCTCACTACTCCCGGTATCGAGACAAACGAAAAGGGAATTATTTCGAGATGTTTGTTGAGTACAATTTTGTTGTGTATCTATGAGTTATTTTTTGTTGCCATTGACAGTACCTATGTCAAGGGGGCATCCAGCATTCTTTCGTCCATTTTAACCAAGCATAATACCCAGGGACAGAGTCTCTTGAAGGATTCGCCCTTCCACCAGACGTGTTTCTGGGCGGTTTTTTTGTGTGATCTTATATTATCGTTGAAGTTTGATTTACCCACCATGTATTCTATCGAGGGTTTTTGGCAACCATTGGACCGAGAGTACTTCGAATCGTTCAACAAGTACAGCAACCAGTTCTTGTCGAACAACAACAAGGACCGTGAGATGTTTCTCTCCAACATGATGTTGAACAAGGAGCACACGATGTGGTGGTTGCACAAGTCGGTGATGAACTACAGCTGCATCAACGAGTTCAAGAACAAGATCGAGGTGATCAGCTTGGCAGATTTCGAGAGTAACAAGCCGTTCTACGAGTGGCTCGAGTTGAAGAACCTCATCGACGAGTTCGAGTCCAATATGCCCATCAACTTGAAGCCCAACATCTACAAGCCCAGCTCGGCCAACCGGGTGTTCCCGCTCGTGTTCTTCAAGGACGAAGTGACGGCGATCATCGGGCTCAACTTCAAGCTCTCCAAGATCGCGTTGTATGAGTCGTTGAACCTGCGCACCAACTCCAGCAACGAGCTTGTGCGGGCCCAGCTCCACCAGTATTCTCCCAACTATGCCAAGAAACTCGCCAAGGATATCATCGGCATAATGAAGACCTACGACGGCAACCTCTCGCTCTGGCCAGTGAACGTGCACGCGTTGAGACAGGTGGCTCACTATGTGTTTGACGAGCCGGAGGCCTACAGCCTCTTGCAGGACTTGGTGGAGCGGGTGATCTCGGTGTGCCACTTGCGGTTGCAAGACAAGTTTGTCAGGGGGGTGGCGGCGTAAAAGCCTAATCCGGGGCCAAGCTGTGCGTGCGCGCAAACTTCTGCCGTTCGTGGTGTGCTGTCAATCTGCCAAAGCGCAAATTCCAAGTGCTACTGTGCGGGTCCAAACCTGTGCCCCACTACATTCGAAGAGTACTTTCGCCTCCTCGCCCTCCACAATCCCTCCTACCGAAGGGTTTGCTCGGTCACATGTATATTTATACCACGCATATGTCTCCCCTATGTAGCAATATTGATGAAGCCAACTAATCGTAGGGCGCCGTACTCAGGGTCTAGAACTTGACATAGTTTGCTCGCATTTCACACCAAGTGTGCAAGGTATAATGCAGGATTGCCGGAACCGAAATTACCCGAGTGTTGCCATTCCGGACTCCCTTACATGTGTTAGGTCTTGACTTTACTTGCAACAGTGTTCCTTGCCTCGACCAGCTGTTCTTTGTTTCTTTCGCTTCCTCATGGAATCCCACATCAAGAAGCTCCGGGCCAATGGCAAGAATCCCAACTGGTGCCTCCAAGCCACCTCCGACAAGCTCGGAGATATCATCACCTTGTTGCTCAGGGAGCCGGACCTCACCTCGGAGCAGCACATCGACTTGGTCGCCACCGTCTCCAACGTGTTGTTGATCAACAGAGAGTTGCACGCCAACTTCAGCCAGAAATGGTCCATCGTGGTGTTGACATGGTTGGACGACTTTTTGGGCCGGATTCTCCCCACCATCCACTCCAATGCCGCCTCCGAAGACAATTGGGCCGCGGTGCCGCCGCTGGAACATCCCGACTTCAAGTCCTTGGTTATTGTGTACCGGCTCATCTTTCTCATCTTGTACGACGGTTTGCCCATCGTCACACCATACGTGGACGACACCCATATCATTCTCAACCGTGGGCTCAACCTCATGTTCTACTACTTCAAATACTACAAAAATGACCCGTTTGCCGAAGACGTCACTGTCGAGATTCTCAAGGGCCTCTACACCTTGCATCACAAGTATTCCAAGGACTTGGACCCACAAAATAGCATTTCCATCGAAAAATTCATGAAGTTCCTCACAGCAGCCATCCCGGTCAACTTCACCTCCTTAAACCCCAACGAGATCATTCTCATCAGATATTTTGTCAATTTGATATTGGTGGTCTCTTCCCATGAGTCACTTGACGTGGACAGTATCATCAAAAAGCACCACATCTACAGAAACTTCATCTCCATCGTCATGCGCTCCATCGAGGTCAAGTTGGACCAGGGCGAAAAGGAGGAAGTGCTTTCCGACATCACTAACCTCTTCATTATCCTGAACTACCTCATCAGGGAGTTCAACAAGAATGAGAAGGATTCTCAGGTGGACGACCTCTTGAATATTTTCAGACAAAACATCTTACCCAAGGGGGCTCCCATGCGTGACGATATTTCCTTCCTGGTATCACTTGAGGACTCGGAAAGCTCCATCTCTTCGCTACCCGTCACTGGCGACTGTTCAATCTACAACAAGTGTATCAACCTCATCCGTCACGCACAGTCAACCTTGAACCAAAAGCCCATTCATGACCAACTATCATTATCGCATGCCAGCAATGTGATACTCCAATGCTACTTTGACCTCTGCTACACACAAGACAGCAAAGAACAAACTAGACTATTCCTAGACTTGGTGGGCTACGCCTTTGCCAAGGACTTTATTTATAATAACGAGATTGATATTCCTGGTGACATTGATATCCGTGATTATTTGAAGCCCAATCTCAAATATCGTTCAGAAAGTGATGAGAAACTCACATTCCCCGATTTCAGTGAGTTCAGCCATTCTCTTAGTTCAATACTCCTGAATCCAACCCGTGTCTCCAGCTCTGATCTTGACGAAATGACGAAACAAGAGAAGGAGCTAGAAGCAGAAAAGTTGTTTGGCATCTTCGATAAGATGGAGAAGTCCAGTGTTTTCGAAAACTTCAAAAACCCCATCCGAGAATGGCAACAGTCGGGGAGGTTTGAAAATGTTTCTGAAAGCGATTCAGACTAAAACTAGT
This sequence comes from Suhomyces choctaworum, assembly GCA_030568475.1. Lineage (NCBI taxonomy): Eukaryota > Fungi > Ascomycota > Pichiomycetes > Serinales > Debaryomycetaceae > Suhomyces > Suhomyces choctaworum. Next base: position 7,025 of record JAJMGE010000069.1, read on the forward strand.
GGATTTTATTATAATTTTATTTAGAACTAATGAAATCGATGACTTAGGATTGGCACGAAAAAATGTAGAGGTAGGTGGGGTTTATCTATCGTTTGACTTTGTCACTAAGCTGTAAAACAATGGCTGTTCTGTTTGGAATGTAAACCATCAAAGAGTTGGATCTGTCGTTCCATTTCTCATTGTTGGTAAAGAATTGAAGTCTCTCTCCCTTGTCATCAACCTCTTGGATCCTTCCGTGGCCACCGAACTTCTCGTCGTCAGAGTTGAGAACTATTTCGTAAGTACCAGGAGTCTCAACACCAATCTTGTAATCGGGGAAGGAATTAGTAGGGTGGAAGTTGAACACAAACAAGAGACCATTTCTCTCAAATACTAGGACCTTGTCTCCTTCATGCTTCAACGAGACGTACGCTTGTGGCTTGTCCAACACACCATACTTGACATCCAATTCGTTCATAGCCCCGTCAAAATCGTATAAGAAACGATATCTCAACAAGTCGTCATGAATCAAATTGAATTGACGTCTAGCATAGAGATACGATTCGTTGTTACCCTCTCTGGGAAAGTCTAACCATTCAGGGTGGCCAAATTCGTTTCCTTCAAAATTTAAGTATCCTTCTCCTCCTAAGGAGAAGGTTACCAATCTAATCAATTTATGCAAGGCAATTCCTCTGTCAATAACAGGGGTCAATGGAGACAATTTGGACATGTTTGTGTACATTTCCTTATCCATCAACCAAAATGCAATAGTCTTGTCACCAACGAGGGCTTGATCGTGGGATTCACAGTAGGAGATGCACTTTTCACCGTGTCTTCTATTAGTTAAGGTGAAAACGATGGAGCCAAGGTCCCATTGCTCATCACTTAAATGTTTCAAAATCTTGATCCACATGTCAGGAATTGCCATGGAGAATCTGTAATCAAAACCAATTCCACCTTGGGAAATAGGAAGACATAAGGTGGGCATTCCACTGACATCTTCGGCAATTGAGAGAAATTTGTAATTTTCTTCTGGTACCTCGATTTCCTCTAACAATTTGTGTGCCAACATCAAGTATACAATAGCATCTTGCTCAATCCACTCTGGGTTAAAGTATTCATTATAATCGCCACTGAACCCAAAATTCATACCGTGGTGGGTGTACAACATACTCGTAACACCATCAAATCTAAATCCGTCGAAGCGGAACACGTCAAGAAAGTACTTCAAATTGGACAACAAAAATCTGAGAGTCTCGTGGTCTGAATAATTGAAGATTCTGGAGTCCCACAAATCGTGGTTTCCCTTTGGACCGCCGTGGAACAAGTAGTGGTCGGTTCCATTGAAGTTGTTCAAGCCGTCTTCCACATTTTTAGATGAATGCGAGTGAACGATGTCCAACAACACCTTAATACCCAATCTATGGGCCTCATCTATCAATTCTTTCAAGTCTTCTGGAGAGCCGTAGCGCGAAGAAATGGCAAAGAAGTTTGTGATTTGGTAACCAAACGATGCATAGTACGCATGTTCCATGACTGCCATTAATTGGATGGTGTTGTAGCCCAATCCGTGGATCACAGGCAAGATATTCTTGGTGAAATTCTTGTAGGTACCGATACCGGGTTCTGGAGTGGAAATTCCCACATGGGCCTCGTACACACGGATTCCCTCGGTCAGGTTGAATGTGGGTCTCTTGTGTTTAAACTGGTATACCGACGTAGGGTCCGGGTTCCAAAATCTGCCCTCGTACAACGTATTTTCCGTTGATGGCGTTGCTCTGAAGACCCAAGGGTCGAGTCTGTAGATGGTTTCACCCGAGGGAAGCTTCATCGCGATCTTGTACTTGGAATCGTGGGGAATGGCGAATTCGCCGTGGACAGGATCAATGGTGAGTTTCCACAAACCAAAGTCGTTTGCCCGAACAAGCTTGTGGGCATTAATGTCCCACTTATTGAATTCGCCCACTATCGACACCTCCTGGACATTGGGGACGTATTGGGTGACGGTGATGTGCTTGGAGCTCCAATCGGCGTGCACCCCGTAGACGGAGTAGGACGAGGCAAACTTGGCCAAGGAACCCTCGGAGGAAGCCAATTCGTCGTACCACTTTCTGAACTGGAGCTGGCGGCCGATCAACGGCTCGGAGTAGGGCTCCAACCAAGGATCGAGGTCCAAGGCGCCGCGGATAAGCTCCTTGTTGGCAGAAGCGCTGGGAGCAGAGGTGGTGGACATGGCGACAGGAGTGGTGCGCAGGCAAAGAGCTGGGAACGGGAACGGAACAAACTCTTGAGACAACCAAAGCAATTGACCAGGCAGTAGAAGTGTTGAAGTAGCGGATGGGGCCCCTTATATATGGACTGCAATTTACGAAACATAGCGCCGCCCCGCCGCCCACTTGCTGTCTCACGTGAGGCTGCTGGTTGCCGCATTGGGCAGCGGCATGGAGAATGTGTGGGGCCATCGGGGAGTTTGCTGAGCGGTGGGGACAGGTGACGGGAAGAAGGCGAAAGGCGGCAGACGGCAGAGAGGACCAGGCCCACGTGTTATGGGGTGTTGTGAATGCCGACACGGATCCTGGTGGGGTGTCGGAGAAGATAGGACGGGTCCAGGGTCTGCGACTCGCCCCTTGTGTCGGAGGTTGATAAGTGTCTGGTGGTGCGCACAATCGGAGTCGTATGCAGACACAAAGCTGTCGAAAGAAAGCAGTATGACCGAAGGAGAGGGGCACGGAACGGCGATCCAGGAGTCGGCGAAATCACATCAGAGCAGGGTGTGTGTAGCTAAGCCATATTGCAGCTTCGGTCAGATGTTTTCAAGGTGCTGATCCGGTCTCGTACAATCCCAATTTCTGCATTCACCAGCGCTCCTCCTCGGAGAAATCTGGTTTGAGCATCGTGTTGTCCAACATTTTTGAAAAATTTCAGAAAACCGAAAGAATCCCTCATCTTTGGCTTGGGTTAATATTTTTCATACTAATCTACTCACGCTTACACGGATTTCCCTATTGTACTTACATAGTACTCTATATTACATTATCTGAATCTTTGGTTCAAGATCCGCTCAACACCTGCTTCTTCGTACTCGTGTTTGGACACCCACATCTGGTGGAACGTCCCCAAGGACGCCAACACACTTCCTCCGATCCACGCCTGGTTCATTCTCTCCGAGGAGTTACCCGCAGCATGGAGTCTGATTTTCAACCCGGGGTTTGCTGTGCACAACTCGTTGTAGAGCCTTTCTGTAAGTTGCGGGATCAACGACACTCCTCCAGTGATAATGATGTTATGTGCCACTGATGCACGGAGGTCAATGTCGATGGTGGAGAGGGTATGGGTGATTAAGCGAGACAAGCCACGCGCTTCAGTTTTGGAGGAGGAATCGTTGGGGGCTGGAGTCGACTGGTTGGACTCCACCTTCTTCATTCTCTTGATGGGCTTGTAGTCATCGTACACATTGGTGAGCTTCAACTCTCCGTTGTTTGGAGGGTACTTGGCCAGGGACTCGGGGTTGTGGAATTTGTACGACTCCGGCTCGAAGATGGATTCGGCCAACTGGAACCGGTCGAAGCCCAAGGCAAGCGATTGTCCGGTGGGGAACTCGAAAAGACGCTTGTGGGCGTCCAGCGAGTAGAACTCCTTGAGATTCGACGTCTGGGCGTTCTGTGTACTGAACGATTTTTCGGGGATTTCCAACACGGTTTCCTTGAACTCGTGCCAGATCTTGTCCTTTTGATATTCGTCAAAGCTTTCGGTAACGTTGGGAACTTCCCTGGTGGTGTATTTCGCCGCGTCGGGGTACACGGTCGGGGTCTTGCTCTTGACCTTGTAGGTGCTTTCGACAGCCAAGGCGTCCTTGGAGCCCACAAAATCGGCAATCTGGTCATTCAAGAACCGGCCAGCGTAGTGGGTGCGCATCGAGTTCTTCAACAACGAGATCCCATCTATCACGGGAGTCACACTGACGGAATCGTGTCCGATGTCCACCACCAAACAGTTGGATCTGCCTTGTTGGAACGATACACAAGTGGGTGTCTTCGCCAAATAGAGCGCTGCAAAGTCGTAGTGCTCGTAAAAGGTCTCCACCATATTCTTTCTGTAGGTGTGCTCGGCCCACACCGGCTCTGTTATCAAGAGCGGCTGTTCACGGTACTCTATGTTGAGGATGCTTTTGAAGTAGTGGGAGTATTGGTCCAAAGCGGCGTCCCAATCCACAATAATCGAGTCCTTAAGTATGGGGGACACCTTGTGGTTGGCACGGGGCACGTTGATGGACTCACCGAAGATTCTCTTGGGCGCTTTGTCGTCTGTCATGGCGTCTTCCGTTGGAGACGAATAGTATGAGGACGTTACCACCTTGGGATAATCATCGCCCGCATAACCAATTCTGGTATAGTACGAGCCAGGGTCTAGAACTATGGCATTGATTTCATCTCCACCGTATACGGTGGCGCTATTGGCTCCAGACATGGTGGTGGGTTTCGCCTTGGTCGGTCCAGATTTGTTGATGAAAAAGCGCGCACGTGAGGAATGGTTTAGGAGAGAAGAGAAAGCAAGGAAAAGGGAACGAAAGAAGGAGCGCTGCTCTCAACTCATTGACCTTGGGCGAACTTTGGACTTATATCGCTACACTCTTCCTTAAATATTGGTCCGTATTCTAGCTCTATACATCTAGTGATTTGCACTATAAGGAGACCTTCAGAACCAAGGCTGAATGTGTAATAACCTGGCTCTTATCATAGAACGGCATACCACACCTATAATACCTTGGCTTCAGCTTCGATCAAGCCAATCAAGAATTCGGTTTCCAATCTCTTTCTGCCTTCGATAACCCAGTCATCAGCCAACTTTCTAGCCCATCCCTTCAAGTTGGTGACCTCCTCCACAGCCACATCCAAGTCGCCTCTGACCAAGCTGGCTTCCACTCTTCCAATCACCGACTCAATGTCCTTCCCATCAGGTCTGTTACCCTTCACTGGGAACAAAAGCTTTGAGAACAAGAGCGATGTCAAATGTCCCAATAAACCAGCGTTTGGAGGCAACAACGATGCTGATCTCAACTCCGGAACCAACAATTCCCAGCGACTCAACAACTGAGACGAGGTCAAGATCGACTGTGAGGATTGCTTGTCAAGAATGCTTTGCAAGTCTTGTAATGCCAAGTTTATCACTTCGTCGTTAGAGTCTTGAGCAACCTTGGTCAAGCTTTCCACGTAAGGTTGCACCAGCTTGGGCAGCTCGTCGTCCGCAGACGCAAACAACACAGACTTCAATCTGTTTAATGACTGGGTGATCAATGACTTGTGGTGGTTTTTGACCAATTGCGATTCCAAGCTGGATGCAAATGTCTCTAATTCTGACAATCTGGCGTTCAACTTGTCCAAGTTCGCCAACCTGCCGTCTCTTTCCTGGTCGATCTTGTCCTTGATCAACTTTTCGAATTGCTTGGTCTGCTCGATCCTGACCAACGAAACGGCATTGACGGCGGCCTGAGAAATGGCTTCCTTGGTCGCTTGGATTTCGCCGTTTAATCTGGCGTTCAACTTCTTCTCCAACTTGGACTTTTCGGCAGTGAACTGGTCTAGCAAGTTTTCCGTCAATTCCAATTCCTTCTTGGTGTATGAAGACAACAACTCGGTCTGTGATACCTTCAACTTGCTCTGCACCTCGTCCTCAAACTTGTTTGTCAATGCGTTCAACTTGTCTGTCAAATGAGAGACGCTTTGATTGATAGTCGCAACCAAGTTGGTTCCTGTAGGCCCAGAGAGACTGCTGGTATCAATGGACTGGATCAAGTTGTTGAAAGCATCGACGGTTGCCCTGACAGAATCGTCGATAGCCTGGCCAGAAACTTGTACCAATGGCAACTTGAGCACGTCCTTCTTCACGCTTTCGATTTCCACGGGCTTTTGCAATTGTTGAGCAGGAGTAGCATCACGCGAGTTGAAAGAAGATGCCTCGGATGCCGAGTGGGAGGTGTTTTTGGATTCCTTGAACAAATCGTCCTTGGTCTTCTCGATCTTTTGGGCCAACTGGTCGATCTTGTCCTTGGAGGGCAATTCTAAGCCCGAAATCTGTGCCTGCAACGACTCGAACTTCTTCTTCAAGTCGTCCAAGGATCCGTTTTCAATGATGTCCAAGATTTCTTCATAGTATGGAGGGTTTTGGTCAATGACGAAATCCATTACCTTGTCGTTCTTGGTGGCGGCGTACAAGGTACCCACGTAAAGAAGCGACGAGAGGGCCGTTGCACCAAGTAAAATCTTTATCCATGAAGTTTTACGGGCTGGAGGTGGAACTTCCACTTTGAGTGGAGGTTGTATGGGCGGTTTGGGAATTGGGACCTGGGAAACGGGTTTGGGCAGGTTCCATGCTCTGGGGGAGTGCTTGAGACCGCGAACAGCACGCACAGATGCTCTTTGGACGGGAGCGGATGCTCTCAAGGAAGCTGCTCTGATCATTGGTGGTGTATAGCTCTGGACCAATCAATGTATTTTCATGTCGAGAAAGTCGAGTTTGCGACATGCGACATCGAAGTGTGCGACATTTGAGGTAGCAAGCGAGACTAGAGAAAGAGGGAAGAGACGGCATTGGACAGGTTGGTACAGTTGTAGCAAGGCGCAGTGTATGAAACAAAAATAATTATCGGCTTTGTAAGTTTCGTTTTGGACAACGGAAACTCGCTCGTAACAAGCAGTCATATTGGTGCATAACAACGTAAAGAAAGCTCGAGGAACAATTCGGTCCAGCTCGATCCAGCTTCGTCGAGCTTCGGCTTCCATGTCAGCTACTCTGGTCGCCAGTCGTCACTTTCTTATATCATTTCCCGGTCCTCCCAATCCCTTTTCTCACTCTATTTCTCTTCGCAGCCACATTCGCACCGCGTAACTTCGTCTTTTCCGTTCCTGCCATTTGTTTCAACTCCACAACACTGCCACCATGGCAATCACTCCATCCGTGTTATACCCACCCCATCCAGCGACCACGCGTGCTCAGACGCTCCATCTCTCGTACGACCCCGTGCACAAGCGGATCGTCTACCCCAATGGGAAGTCTATCATCGTCAGACCTGTGGATCCGGCGTCTACGGTTGCCGCCAAACAGTTCACCAAACACATCCATACCACCACCGTGGCCACGTTTGCGCCCTCAGGGAACTACATCGCGTCAGGTGACGAGTCGGGTCAGGTGAAGATCTGGGACCTGGCCGTTCTTAGTGGTCCTGCTGCTGCCGACGTGTCTCCTTTCGAACAGCCCAACATCAAGAGCGAGTTCCAGATCCTTTCGGGTCCCATCAAGTCGATCGCCTGGGACGCCGACTCTGCACGTGTGATTGCCGTGGGTCAGGGTAAGGACAAGTTCGGACACTGCTTCACGTGGGATTCGGGCAATTCGATTGGAGAGATCCAGGGCCACTCGTCCTCCATCAACGCGGTGTCGATTAAACCCCAAAGACCATACCGTGCTGCTACAGTCAGTGACGACAAGGCGTTGGTGTTTTTCCACGGACCCCCGTTCAAGTTCGAAAAGAGTGTGAGAGATAACCACTCCAACACCATCAGAGACGTCAAGTTCTCCCCTGACGGCAAGTGGCTCGTGAGCGTGGGTTCAGACAGATCCATTGTGAAATACGACGGCAAAACCGGCGACTACGTGAGCAAAATCGAGAATGCCCACAATGGTGGTATCTTTAGCTTGTCATGGTTCCCAGACTCGACCGGCTTTGTCACCGCCTCTGCTGACGGTACGCTTAAGGCTTGGGACATCGATTCATTGAAAGAAACAGAGACCTTTGTCGTGGGGTCGGAGCCAAAGGTCGAACACCAGCAGGTCGGTGTCGTTGTGGCAGGCGACTACATCATCTCCTTGTCTTTCAACGGTAACCTCAACTACTTTTCGAAGGGATCCTCCTCTCCTGTGAAGGTTCTTGGAGGGCACCAGAGCGCGTTGACTGCTCTGAGGTTGGTCGGATCCTCTTTGTACACCGGTGGTTCGGATGGTTTGATCTACAAGTGGAACTTATCGAAAGATCCCATTCCTCAATTGCTTGGTGACGACAAGACTGGTCACTCCAATTACGTCGTCGATATTGTCGATGACGGTACTCACGTAATCAGTGCTGGATGGGATGACAAGCTCAAGATTTGGAAAAATGACCAGTTGGTCGAAACAATCACTTTGCAGGCGCAACCTAAGCAGGTGGTGTTCAACAAATATCTCGTGGTCTTGTACGAAACAAAGGTTCAGGTGTTTTCGCCGGAATTCAAGGAAATTTCCAGCTCTGACTTGCCGTTCAACTCCAACTCGGTGGATATTGCGGGAGAAAGGATTCTCGTGACGAACAACAGTGCCAACAGTGTCGAAGAATATGCCATCAGCGGCCTCTCTAAGGGCTCAGTGAAGTATCCACAATTGCGTTCTCCTCCAAGTTTGATCAGAGTCTCTCCTGACGGAAGATATGCCGCTGTGGCGGATACTGCTGGAAAATACACAGTCTACAACACTGCTGATGCTTCTCCAGTCACTACCCGTTGGGCTTTCCACACCAGCAGGGTCAACGACGCCAAGTGGACTTCGGACTCGAAGTTTGTGATTAGCGGTGGTTTGGACAGTGGCTTATTCTTATACTCTGTGGAAAAACCTTCAAAGGTTTTGAAATTCCCATTGGCACATCAAAACGGTGTGTCTGGCGTTGAGTGGACCAAATATGACGGAGCCAGCGGCGAATTTGTTACCATTGGCCTAGATGGCGTGGTTAAAACCTGGAAGGTAGACTTGAGTGCCTACAGATAACGGGAAAAATATTACGTAATGTTTAGAATGCATATGCAATGCACGATATTAGAGAACAGGGGGACCCGACACCATATCAATGAAGCCCCTTGGTGTCCAACCGGACCTTGTGACCGATCCAAATTGCATGCTTTGTGTGGTCCGCTAAACTTCCAAGAGGGCTTCTAGGATGGATCAAAACCGACAAGCTACCATGGTTGAGTTGGAACCATGGCACAATTCTAGAGAAAATTTCAGGACTCTTGAAGTCCAATTCCCACATATTAATAGGGTGGGGGCCGATGGGCCTGTCCCAAAACTTGTAAACCCTGATATCTCCGCTCTCGATCTCACTGGCAAATTCTCGGAGTACTCTCTCTCTCAACTCCGAAGCCTCTTTGGTTTCCACCGCGCTGTTGTTGTTCCAGTATGTGTGGATATCATATGATTCGATGCCTCCGTAAAATGCCATGTTGTGTGTATTGAGCTGCACTGAAACCTTGAAAGATTATTGTACTTATATGCTGTAGCAGTGCCATATTGACAAATGCGGACAAATGCGTAATCTTAATAATCTTAGCAGAATCACGTGGAAAGTGTGGTAATCGCCGACTATGTGAATGTCAGCAAACCCCGACGTCTGGGGCTGTAGAGCCGTGCAGATGACCTTGTGGCGACAATGACGCAGTCGTGAAATAACGCGTGCATGTCAGTCTCTGCTATTTTCGCTGTATGTGATGTTCGGACTGCCCGGAATCCTCTGCTATAATGTCGAATCCGTAAAACGACACTCGACTAGGAAACGGACTCGGATCTATTCGTGTCTAGAGGTTCCACATCGCTCATGGAGATTTGCACGTAGTCGTCTTCCAAGTCTTGCACTGGACGGTAAACAGGCGTATTTCTGGAAGACCAGAATCCAGCAGCAACACAGATCGTCAAGCCCAGGAGAGATCCAGCGACATTGTAGGCAATATCGTAGGCATCAAACACTCGGGAAGGATTGACGATGGACTGGACGAATTCCAGGAATACACTGGCTAATGCGATGAGGGAAATGACGACAGCACGGATTCTTCTTCCGGCTTGGTGCTTGCCGTCGAAAACGTACCAGAACTCGATGGTGAGCACCATGAATGTAAGGAAATGGATCAATTTGTCGTGGTGAAGCAGAAACAGCCCGAACCCCAAAATCCCAGCCCCTATGAGAGATAGTATGAAGACTGCGGTTAGTAACAGTGCAATGAGAGAAAAACGTCCTTCCAGGCCCCAGATACGGTCCCAGTACTTACGTGCCAACACTGGATACCTAATATTGATCATGGTGCCAAGGAATGCTCAGCCAGTATTGTAATCTGGGTGTGTCAATGGATACAGAGATGATACTGTATGTGCAGCAAAAGTCGCACAGACATCGCTGCAAAAGTTAGTAGAGGACGAGTACAACAGAATAATCGCAAGAAAGCGACGATGATCACCAGGCGAAGCATCTCGTACTTGGTGGATGCAGTCAAGAAGGGGTCTGTTTCTCCCGTTGCAATACCCAAAGTTCCACAGATCCCCAAAAAGAAGCCACTTCCCAAGACCATCACTGCCAATGACCTTAACAACCACTTCAGACATGCGATATACAACGCTCCTACGCCGCAGCAGCTCACCAAGAGCCAGTCGCTCTTTAACAGCAGCAAAGCCACGTTGGAATGGACGTTTGCTGACTACCAGGAGATCCCTGACGTCAAGTATCGCCGGCTACAGCAAGAACGACTCGATGCATACGCCAATATGGACCCTTACAACAAGAGTGAGTACCACGACAACGTGGTGCACTCCAAGAAGACGTTCGGAATCCGACCCGAGCTTCTCAGACCGCTTCCCGAGGTTCTTCTATTGGGCCATACCAACGTGGGCAAGTCGTCGTTGATCAACAACTTGCTTCTCAACAAACTCGAGTCCAACTCCAAGGGGGCCGTCACAGAATACGCTTACGTTTCCAAGCGTGCAGGGTACACCAAGACACTAAACTGTTTCAACGTGGGTAACAAGTTCAGGCTCATTGATAGCCCCGGTTATGGTACTTTTGCAGACTTCGACCAGGGACGCTTCGTGTTGGAATATCTCGAGAAAAGAGTCCCGCTACGCAGAGTGTTCATGTTGATCGACAGTATCGAAGGGTTCCGTGAAGAGGATCTACAGTTGGTAAACCATTTAATAGAGTTGGGTGTGCCCTTCGAAATTGTGTTCACAAAAGTCGATCTTGTCATCAACAAATTCATGCCAAAGAAAGCAGCAGAGGCAGAACAAGTCAAAATGGCGAAAAGCAGAATATTTGCCTACTACGAGCAGCTCGTAGACTCGGTAAACTTGCGAGAGTTGGTCACTTTGCCACGCTTGTTATTCAATAACACCAGCGTAAATAAGCATGTGGACATGCGGTACGGATACAAAGAGTTGAGGTGTGTCATGCTCGAGAGCTGTGGGCTTGTTGAGCCATTCCAGGTCAAGGAAGAGTACTTGAAAGAGAACACTGCTCGTGGTCGCACAATAGGCAAGGATCTCGCATGACACCAGCTTAGGTAAATATCAGTTGTACATACCAATTTACGAAGCGCTGTTGAAGAAGCGTAATCAAAACTGTTCCTTTTATGTGTATTTATTGTCTCTATGCTACTCACCAGAGATACTCTGTATCTCTCACCTAAACGTGCATACATTATACAAAGACGAAGTGCAAATTACATGAATGATGTGGCTGGATCAGAAACGTCCGCCTCTTCCACCTCTAGATCCACCTCTGCCACTGAAACCTCCTCTGGATCCTCCGAAACCTCCTCTGGATCCTCCTCTAGCTCCAAAGCCGCCTCTGGAACCGCCTCTTCCTCCGAAGCCTCCTCTGGAGCCTCCACGGCCACCGAAACCGCCTCTAGCACCACCTCTGGCACCGCCTCTACCGCCAGCACCGCTGCTCTTCTTCTTGGGCTTGGGTCCGACTGGAGCAGGCTTGGGCAAGAATCTTTCCAAGGGCAATAACTTATCTGGAGCAATGTAGAACTTGTCGCCTTCCTTAAAGGAGTCGGCCTTGACGCCTTCACCGGTTTTTATGGTGAAGAAGACTTCGTTCAATGGACCCAAAATCTCGTCCACTTTACCGACCTGAGTCTTGTTTTCCAAATAGATGGGAGCGTTGAAGTATGGGATTTTGACGTTTATGGAGCGACAGACAATGTCTCCTTCACACGACAGCTTGAAAGAGCCCATTTCCAAAACGGTATCTGGTGGGCCTTGCTGGAATTGGGAAGGGCCGGTTCTGCCTCCACGGCCTCCTCTGAATCCTCCTCTACCTCTGTTCATTGTGGTTATGGAGATGCGTAGAGAAATTTTCAGCTAAACATTAAGCTCATCGTGCGATGTCGTGCGATGTCGTGCGACATTGTCGGATACTGGGAGGAGATGGGAAGCACGGAGAGACTACGCAAGTTGGCCCTACGTAGGATACAAAGCAGCTTAGTCTTTTGAATTCCAAAGATGGCCTTCGCAGTCAAGCAGCTCTTTTGGTCAAAGCATTTCCTATTTGTTGGTGTTTCAGATTTCCGTTCTGTAACGTCCAAGTGGGGGAAACAACACCAGAAATTCCCAGCATACCGACCCCAGTTCCATCGAGAGCACTCTGAAACTGCCTAAACTGTAAAACTCGTGCTACCCTTCGTTCAGACCATCGTGGAGTTGCTCGCCTGTGGTGTCAATTCGTGATCCGGTCGTGGCCGCACCAGCCGAGTACGCTCATAAATCGTACCCCAGGACAGATTCCCCTATACCATCAACATGAGTACATCTCTGAGTACGTGCTTCCATCAATCAATTGGTGCAAGAAACTCCGAGGAGCCCCTGCTCCAGGGATGTTGCCGTCTAAACGCTCCACCGAAATTGTTTTACTAACCGCAGGCACGCCTACTTTCAAAGTGGGGCTAACCTCAGAAGAAAAGCTGTTGTATGCACAGCTTTTCAAATCGTTGGACCCCGAGAATACGGGTATCATCACGGGAGAGAAGGCCCGAGCTACGTTCGAGAAGTCCGGGTTGCCGCCTACCATTTTGGGTGAGATCTGGCAACTTTCCGACCAAAACAACTTGGGCTTTTTGACCCAATTCGGCTTCTGTCATGCCATGAGATTGATTGGCTACACCCAGCTGGGGCAACACCCGGTTGCGGGATTGGCTGATCTGCCTGGTCCGCTTCCAAAGTTTGCAAACTTGCCCTTGGCTGCTCCTGCTCCTGCTCCTGGTCAATTGCAACCACAATCAACCAACAATTCGTTTATGCTGACACAACCAAGCTCATTGGTGCCACAAAACACCACCACGCTTCAGTCCAAGCCTCAGGATCCTATTTCCTCCATCAGTCCCGCCGATTTGCAAAAATTCTCGCAACTCTTTATCAAGACCGTCGGGTCTGCCAACGGAGAACTTGCCGGTGGCCAAGCGAGAGATATCTTCTTGAAAGCTAAGTTGCCACACACCACGTTGGGCCAGATTTGGAACTTGGTTGACAGATACAACACAGGAAAGTTGGACCTCGGCGCGTTTGTCATCGCTATGCACTTGATTCAGGGGCTTTTAAATGGACAGATCAGACAATTGCCTCCCTTTTTGCCCGAGAGCATTTGGCAGTCTGTTTCTGCCACCCAAACTTCTGCTAACCATACTGGTTCACGTCAGGCCTCCCTCAACTCGATTAGCTCCCAGCAAACGACACTTAGGCACTCATCGACCGGTCAACCCCAGCACCAGAGGGGCAGTTCGATTTCCGAGCTTGGGGAATGGACTATTTCGCCCACCATGAAGCAACAGTATGAGAGCATCTTCAACAATTTGGATAAGTCAAAATCTGGGCAGTTGAGCCCTGACCAGGTCGCTTCCTTCTTGATGACTTCTAAGCTCAATCAACAGGACTTGGCAACTGTCTGGGACTTGTCGGACATCCAGAACACTGGTGTTTTTACCAAGTTGGAATTCACCATTGCTTTGTTTTTAGTGAACAAGAAGTTGGCTGGTGGTGCTTTGCCCAACATTGTGCCAGATGAGTTAATTGACTCTCTCAAAAAATCCTCGCAACCAGCCCCAGCTCCAGTGCAACTGCAACCATCTCAACCAACTCAGCAATTTCAAGAATCTTATCCTCAAGTGCAACAGAAACTGCAACCTCAGAAGAGCTCATTGGACGACTTGGTTGACATCTTTGGAACCTCTGACCCTCCGACCCCAATCAAGACTGAAACCAAGCCTCTGCTTCAAGCTCGTGCTTCAAGCAGCGACTTGACTCCTGCTGCTGAACTTCCAAAGGTTCGTAGCACTTTAACGGGTTCGTTTAAACCCACGTCTACTTTTGGTCAAAGTTTGGTAAGTAAGCTGGCAGTACCAGCATCCAGGGAACACGCTGATTTATTAGGCGAAGATCATGTGCCACTGAACGATGCGTCTGCTGCCCAAGAGCGCTCTGTGCAACCACCACCATCCGTACCTTCCACCACAGCGCAAGCACCAGCATCTCCAGCTCCAGTCGAAAGAAAATCTATTAATTACGACGCCTTGAGAAGTGTTCCACCACCTCCTCCTAAAAAGACTGCCACTGGCCAAGCTCAGCCTTCTGAAACCTCGCTGACATTATCCAGTGCCCAATCGCAAGCGTTCCCATCTCAGTACGAGCCAGCCCTGGAATCTTCTAGGTCCGCTGCTCCAGTTTCAGGAAATGATGACTTATTGGCAGATCCTGAAACCTCGGGGCAATTATCGCAAGCGAACTCCGATATCGCCAATGTTTCCAACCAGATTAGGTCCTTGGCTACCCAGACCTCGGGTTTGCACGAGAAGAAACTCAGAGCCGAGCAGGAATTGCAAAGAATTTTAAACACCAAGCAAGAGATTGAATCTAAGTTAAAGCGTTTGAGAACTTCGTACGAGAATGAAGTGAAACAAGTGGACCAAGTTGAGGCTAGCTTGGCCAGTGCAAAGGAGGAAACGGAAGCCTTGAGATCCGAATCGTCTATTACCGAAGCTAAGCTTAACTCCTTATCTAATGAGTTGAATGATAAGCAAGTTGCTCAAGAGGAACTTCAAAAGCAGAATAGTTCGTTGAAGGAGAAATTGGGCTACTACAATGCTGAAATCGCCGAGTTGGAAAAGCAAGTTGCCACGAGAGAAGCAGAAAACAATCAGTTGACCAACCAGGTTGCGGTTAGGAAATCTCAATTGGAAGTGGCGATTGTGAAGAGTCGCGATTTCCAAAATAAGATTGCAGAATTGGAAGATTTGAACAAGCGTCATCAAGAAGAATTGCGTCTTCACCACGAACAAGAATTGAAGCATCAAAAGGAACACGAAGAGTTCAAGGCAAGAGCCGCGGAACTACAGAAGCAAAAGGAGGAAAACAAGGCCAAGTACTCTGTTGGTAAGATCGCCACTGGAGCTGCTGCTGGAGCTGCCATTGGGGGCCTTGCTGGTGTTGCTAGCCATCTTGTCCATGGTGGACAAGAGAAGAGCACTACTGAGCATAAAGGAGAGCCATCTGTATCTGCACCTGAACAACAAGCACGCGAGATTGCTGAGCCCGAGACCTCCAAGCCTGAACACCACATTCCTGGTGTTAGTGCATTGGTTGACGAAGTTCAAGACAAGCCTAGTGCGGACATGACAGGAGTTGACGATATAAACGAGACTAGAGAGGCCGATGCCGAACAAGAAGGCACTGGATCTGGAGTTCTGGTCGAGACCTCCAAGCCTGAACAACACATTCCTAGTGTTAGTGCATTGGTTGACGAAGTTCAAGACAAGCCTAGTGCGGACATGACAGGAGTTGACGATATAAACGAGACTAGAGAGGCCGATGCCGAACAAGAAGGCACTGGATCTGGAGTTCTGGTCGAGACCTCCAAGCCTGAACAACACATTCCTAGTGTTAGTGCATTGGTTGACGAAGTTCAAGACAAGCCTAGTGCGGACATGACAGGAGTTGACGATATAAACGAGACTAGAGAGGCCGATGCCGAACACGAAGGCACTGGATCAGGAGTTTCGGTCGACAATAAGGAGGACGAAGAGATTAGAGAAAGATTCCCTGGGTTCCCAGCCAACGAAGCAGTGACCGACAACAACACCAATATCACCACCACTTCATCGATTGCTACTGACTACAAGAACACTGACGAAGGCGACACCCCTGTGACATCGCCAAGCAATTCCGAATTCCAATTTCCACAAGGTGCCGCCGCTGGAGTAGTGGGAGGATTGGTTGGAATGCCAGGAATATTGGTGGGTGTACAAAGAACAGAATCTTTGACATCTAGTGTGCAAAACAATGCTGCTTTATCTGTACGTGACGATAACATCGACGAAATCAGTGACCGCGATACTTTGGATAATGAAGGTATTGCTCAATCATCGGAGACCATTCCAAAGGCTGAGGGCAAGGAACCATTCAAGTCGGAAGAAGCAAGAGATAGCGACAACGACAAGGGATCCTCGGGAGTGGAATCTTTCGAGATTGTCAATGCTGAAGACGCAAAGGGTGACCTGAACACTAGTTCTCAGACAAATGCCCAGATCGATAATGAGTTCCCACCAATTAAAGAATTGGATTATGACGAAAACTCGTCGGACGAACAATCACTTGAGTTTGACGATGCTGTGGATGACTTGAACCAAAGGGATGTGGCAGTTGCTTCTAAGCCTGCGGCACCTTCCGAGGCTGACGACTTTGATAGTGCTTTCAACGACTTAGAGCCTGCTACACCCGAAGTGCTTCAGCAAAGCGATTTTTTCGCGGATGAATTCGATAACTTGGAGATCGCCAAGGAAGAACATGGAGAGGGCGATTTCGACCACCAGGAAACTGGAAACCAGTTTGAGTTCCCTCAAGGATTCACTGAAAAGCACTCGAATGTTCCAGACTTTGGAGCTCCTGCCACTAGTGCCAATACTTCCGGAAATGATGAATGGGAGCAATTGTTTGCTGGGTTTGGCAATGCTCCAGCGACTCCTGAGATTAGCAAAGAATCTCAAGCACCAATTGCACAGGCACCAGCTGCGCAGAGATCTGTTTCTGCTGCTGACCACCGTGCGGCTATTGATGAGTTGGTAGGCATGGGGTTTGAGGAGAGTACTGCCGTTGAAGCGTTGAAGAAAGAAAATTGGAATTTGGAAGCTGCCACCAATTACCTTTTGGACAACGCTTAGTTGTTATGTGATGTTGATTAGATTTCTTAATGTATGAATAGTGGTTTATTCATTGTAGTTAGGTACATACTACGGAAAAGACATTAGCTTCGTCATATTGGTTTTTTGTTGACATAATCAAGTGTACAAGGCACGGCTCAAGGCATCAGCAACATCACCAACGTCGTATTCTTCCTTGTTCAAGTCCTTCAAATCTTCGACGGGTCTCTCGGCTTGAGGGGTAATTCTCACCGCGTGTCTGGAGATAGGAGCGTCCCAGTCAACGATAGCAGAGTGGACGGTACGTCTGTTGTCCCAAATCACCACCGACTTTGGTTCCCAGTTGGCTCTCAATTGCAAGTCGTGGGCTTGCTCAATGTGGTGGTACAAAAAGTTGAGCAAGTAGGTGGACTCTTCTTCCTTCAACTCGACGATTCTTCTGGAGAAGGGTCTGTTCAAGTAGATACTCTTTTCACCGGTAACAGGGTGCACTCTGATCAATGGGTGGATGTTCGACACTGGTTTTCTGCGCTCAATTCCGCCCAACTGTCTAGAGTTGGTGGCTTGGTCCGCAGAAGTGTGCAAGACGTGGAGGCCCGCCAATCTCTTTTGGAACTCTGGAGACAATCTCTTGTACGCTTCGGTGGTGTCGGCGAAAATGGTGTCACCACCGGCGTCTGGGCCGTCGAGAACCGAGAAGAAGGTAGTACCTGGGCCCTGCAATTCGTAGGACACATCCGAGTGCCAACCGACGTTGTTGGTTCTCTGAGAGAAAATTCTGTCGAACTCGCCCTCGTCGGCTCTTCTGTATGTGATGTGGAGTTCAGGGTGGTTTCTTGGCGCACCCGAGGTTGGGTGGATGTGAAGACGTCCAAAGTGTTCACCGTACCTGACGATGAATTCAGGACCCTTGTCGGTAAAGTCCTGGTTTCTGAACACCACCACACCTCTCTGGGCAACGAGCAACGCGAGCTCGTCCTTCCCCTTGTCGTCGAGGGTCGACAACTGGACACCGTCAATGTGGGTACCGAACTTGGGAGTGATTCTCTTGATGGTGTACGAGTCGTTGGACTCGACACCCTGGGGAAAGAGGTTGGGGAACGTGGGGTCAGCTCTGGTACCGGGGTCAATGTGCTTGAAGAACTTCAAAGGAGGGAACTTCTGGTTGGGGTCCCAGGTGGGAAGGTATTCCGGGTACTTGGCTTGGTCTCTGTTGGCCTTGTTGATGACGAGAACACCGTCGTCCCCGACCTCGTCGATGCCCTCAGCAAAGTGGATGTCGTAGTTTCCGAATCTTGGTCCAGACATGTTTAAGGTGTAAAGGTGCTGGAGAAGTAGCTGCTGAAGCAATAGCTGGGAGCAGCAACCCTGCTCTTATATAATGTGGTGGAAGGACCCGCCACAGTTTGCGTCGCACGCTGTTTTGCAACACTGCGCCTGTTGCAGCCTCCGCGCGCGCCAGTTGCGGCACGTCACGTGCGAGATGGTGAGTATTTGCAATCATGGCATAACAAGCAATACGCGGGGCGAGGAGGTTTCGGGGAGCCGGAGGGTGACAACGCCATTGGCCAGCGGAGCATCTCCGGACGGAAATGCTGCGAGTCCGGCGGGCTCGGTTGCGCAACTCTAACGTTGGAGACAGTGTGGATTCTGTTACGTAAGCAGATCAGATAACGGCGGATGGCTGGAGACAATGGTAGGGAGTAGTGATTGGTGGGAGCATTATTGGGACTGCGCAGACAAATGTGGGCCCATGAACTGTGGTGTCTTTGTCGTACGATGGTGTTTGAGGAAAGCGGTTCAGAGCACCTCAACTCTGGGACGGAATCACATGGCAGAGCTTTGAGAAGGGTGGGGCGAAACTGAGGAAGAGGGGCGCATGCAGTACGAGCTAAGCGACGCTCCAAGGAACGAGAATACGCCGGTTGGTGCAGTTGGTGCAGTTGGTGCAGTTGGTGGACGCTATTAGTTACTGCTTCTTATCGTAGGCTGCAGCAGTTGACTCGTTTCGCGGATCTCAATCTTATCTAAGGACTGACGAGTTGTCTACGTTCCAATAACATCACTATGTTTTAGCTATACCACTGACTATGGGAGAACGCTCTACGCTCCGCGGTCCGCCGTTTGGCGGCCCTCCTCACTCCTGGAACTTGTTTCCATCGTCCTCGCGAAACACGTTCAAATCCGCCAAATCCGCAACCGGACGCTCCGCCTGCACCGTCACCCGGAACGCGTGTCTGGTGACCGGCTCGTCAAAGTCGATGCACACGCTATGCAGACACCGGCGGTTGTCCCACACCACCACGGTGTTGGGATCCCACGACGCCCGGAGCTGGAGGTCGTGCGCGGACGCAATGTGGTCAAACAAGAACTGGAGAAGCGCCGCCGACTCCTCTTCCTTCAACTCCACGATCCGCTGGGTGAAGCCCTTGGAGACGTACAACGCCTTCTCGCCCGTGACCGGGTGGACCCGCACCAAGGGATGGTGGTGAATCACCGGGGCCCGTCTCTCTGCGCCTCCCACCTTGCGCGAGTTGAAGATCTGGTCCAACGACGAGTGTTCCACGGTGAGGCCGTCCAACCGCTTGCGGAACTCGGGCGAGAGCCGCTTGTACGCCTCCACGGTGTCTGCATACAACGTATCGCCGCCCGATTCCGGACCTTCCACCACGGCAAAGAACGTGTACCCTGGAGGCTGGTACTCGTAGCTGATGTCGTTGTGCCACGCGACACTGGTGGTCTTTTTGGCAAGAAACTTGGACGCGTCCGACTGTTCCGGGCGACGGTACACGATGTGGAGCTCGGGGAAGCCCTTGGGAGCTCCCGTGGTGGAGTGCACGTGGAGAGGCCCGAAATAGCGGCCGTAGTCCACGGCAAACTGCGGTCCGTGGCTGGCAAAGTCCTGGTTGCGAAACACCACGATTCCCCGTTGTGCCACCAAAAGCGCAAGCTCGTCCTTGGCGGAGTCGCTCAACTCGCTCAACTGGACGTCCGACACCTCGGTGCCGAATTTGGGGGTGATTTTGCGCACTTTGTGGTTGTGTTCTCCGTGGGGAAAGAGATTGCGCAAGCGGGAATCGGCCCTGGTGCCTGGATCTATGTACTCAAAAGGCTTCAATGGGGGGAACTTTTGGTGGGGGTCCCAGGTAGGGAGAAACTCGGGATATTTGGCCTTTTCCCGGTTGATCTTGCCGATGATCCGTACGCCATCCTCGGTGATCTCGTCACTGGGTGCAAACAACGGGTACTCGGTGACTTTGACGGAGGCCATTGGATAGGGTGCTAAAGGGCGTTGGGGGTGCTCTTGCGGCGCAATATCCTTTCAGCTTGTCCCTCCTTATATACTATCTCTGGAGTGGTGGCGGAGGTCCCTGGCTGGTTGCAAATTGTGGCTATATTCGTCGACCGGGCTATTGTGTCACGTGGTGATAACGACCGTGGACCGTGTGCAGGCTCGCGATCCTGTCGCCACAGTGGGAGCCACACTCCACACTTTAGTCAGCGCGTCACGTGCGGCGCCGCGCCTGCCCCGGCTGCCCCCAGCGTAGTGCCTGCATGTGGGCTCAGCCCATCAACTACTGCGGATCGCGCGCCGCCGCGTTCTCCTGCCGTCAGTGCAAAATAGCCGCAAATAAATTCTCTATCCCAAAACCTATACAAGAACTAAATATACTAGGCACAAAAACCTAGGCCTGAACAACAGGCACCTGACACAAGTCGTTGTCGCCGTTGAACGACGTGATGATAAACTTGGCCTGCTCCTCGGGCTTCGAGGTCTGCGCGAGCGGAGGAAGCGCCATGAACCTCACCTCCTTCACCTCCTGTTTGGCCTCAAGCACGGGAGAGTGCACAGGACTGGGGTATGGGTTGGCAGGGGTATCCAAGATGGACTCGATGGAGCACTTGGTAGGATGTGGCGATGTGGTGTAGCCTGGTGACGATGGAGTGGAAGTGATGGGCGATACGGGACTTTCGGTAGCCGCTGGTGCCACGGCAATCGCTTGGTCAAGCACGGACGCTTCCACCTTTCTCAACTCGGGCTCTGCTGGCCAGCAGCACTCCAAGAAGTTTCTGGTGCACCCCTGGCACTTCCCGTTGACCTTGTCTTCGTCACACTTCTTCTTTCTCTTGCGACAGGTCAAGCAGCCCGTCTTGGTTCTTCTTTTGATGTTGGCGGGTTGGGTCTTGGGCTTGCACACCTTTTTGGGTTTGGCGCCGGCCCTCTTGACACCGATGCTAAGGATCTGCTGGTACGCTCTGTAGTCAGACATGCTATGGGTGGTGATGAAGAGAGTGGTGACAAATTTTTCTATTTATCATCACCTCAAGTCTGACTCAAGCAAGGGTATGGCAGCTGTCCTAAAACGGGAACCAAGATCGAAGTAAGCGCGGTTGTCGGCTGCTTGGGGCAGGAAACCGCGAACATTGTGTGTGGGGCGCGCGAAAAAACGGCAGCCCACTGCGAAATGCGGCAACCCACGGCGGAGGTTGCAAGGGCACCGGCCACGGCACCTGTGGACGGTGAAAAAACGTGATTAGTCATCGCCTGCGTGCTACAGTGTTAATCTCATCAAACAACCACCTACAAACGAGCCTGTACAAGAATAGACAAGCAAGAGGTGTTGTACGATAGTCAAAAAGCAAAAAATGGACGAGTCCGGAGTCGAACCGGAGACCTTTCGCATGCTAAGCGAACGCGCTACCAACTACGCCACACGCCCAAAGAAGAAGTGGTCCCTAGCAGGATCGAACTGCTGATCTTGGCGTTATTAGCACCACGCCTTAACCAACTGGGCCAAGGGACCTCTTTTTTTTGAAAATTTTATCGTGGTCGAACTCGAGGCGTACAATAAAGCGAAAATTCAACACTAGACCCACCCATTCTCGGGCATGGAAGCAGTGGAACACACCTTCGTTGGCTGTGCGACTGCCCAGCAGCTATGGTCGCTGATGGAGCTCCCAGCAGAAATGCGCTCCATAC
>JAJMGE010000070.1:0-27887 GCA_030568475.1 Suhomyces choctaworum
TGGGTCGGCGTGATCGGGTCGGCGTGATCGGTTCAGCACCGGTACGGGCAGCGCCTCTAGCACCAGTAGGCGGAGCGCCGCTGGGTTTCTCCCATTGGCCTGTCCCGTTCCTTTATGGTGCCACTGGCCCCAACATCCGTGACCAGCAAAACATGTGGTGTGCTGGTGCGCATCGCACATCTGCCGCAGGTGGGCTCGGCTCGGCTCGGAGCGCGGCAAATACGGGCTTCGGAGTATGTGTCGCATCACTGCCGCAGGTGTTGCTGCACTCGCACACCGTACACCGCGTTGTAGCAGCTGCCAAACGAGTAGCACACCGCACCACCTGCTAGCACGAGGAACTCGCTGACGTCGGCGTCGTCGCCGTGCTGGGGGCTGGGCACCATGGTGAACCCGATCAACATCGGCGGTGTCGTGTGGTAGATTGCTTGCGGTACCCCGACGGTGCGGGCATTCGCGAGCTGTGGGGCATTGTGGCTGGTACTGTGCCTGTTGTTTACCAAGTCGAACGTAACCACCTGATTGTGCCGCCGCACCATCTTGTGCGTAGACACGCCGCCCACCACCACCAACTTGCGGTGCACCACCGCGCACTGGGCGCCGATCCTCGCTAGCTGGGAGTGGGCTCCCGCGAGCGTCACCCGCACCGTGCCGGCGGCGCTGTCCACCACAAACACATAAGCCTTGTCGCTTACGCGCGGATGCACCGGGTCCGCCATGCCTCCCACAATCACTCCGTACTGGCCGTTGTACGCCATCCCGCAACTGTGCAAGTTGGGTGGGACCAAGCCCTCCACCCGCAACGGGCGACACCCGCTGTCTCCCACCAACACAAACGGGTCGCCTGCGCTGAGCAACCCGCCGAAAACGAGCACTTCGTTGCCTATTGCGACGGCGGCGTGCCGGGCCCTGGCCTCGGGTAGCGGTGTCAATGGCGCCCAGTGCCCCTGATGCCAGCGGTGCACGTCGCGGAGTGCGTGCCCGGGACGGGTGCGCCCGCCAGCGAGAATGGCGGTATGGGAGCCGGTGGCAGTGAGCGTGTGGGCCATCCGGGGACTGGGACTGCTGGAGGAGTCGGCTGTTTCAAAGCCAGTGGGGCCATGCTTGTCGTCCTGACCCGCTACTGGTGGCACATACTCCACGGTGTCGCCCACCCTTGTTCTCTCCAAGCCTCCGTGAACGAGCACTCTGTCGCCCACCGTAGCCACCGCGGGAAACTTGAGCAGAATGCCGGTGGAGCTCGCGAGGGTGAACGTCACCAGAGGGTCCACTGGGAGCTCGGGTTCATCCACCTGCTCAGCTTCCCCGTAAACCCGCTGGCCCATGTTGTTAGCATGGACTATCACGTAGTGCTGGCAAAACACGATGAACTCCTCCCACTCGTCAAACTCCTCAATTGCAGCCACTTTTGCGCGTGTGTCTTCGTCCACCAAAAAGAGCCAGTTCTCAAGCAAGTTCTTGAGCTCCACGTCGGGATAGTACTGCTGGAACCGTGCGATCTGGTCCTGGCGCTCGGGGTACCTCTCCACACACTGCAACGGCGACCGCAAGTGGCTGAAGTGGTACATCATTTTTTGGGCAAACGCGCTGTCTCTGCCGTCAGGAAGAATCTGTTCAAGAATAACAAAATGGGACCGCAGGACGTTGCTGGAATGCTCAATGATGGGGTTGGCGTACTGTGGCTTCATGTACGCGAGCGACACCTCGGCAACAAAGATGTTCACGGTGTCGGGCTCCAACAAATAGTCCACCTGTTTCTTGTACAACGCCGCGTCCTTCAAGTCACAGCCTATGAGCTTATAATTGGGGGTGGACGCCACAATGCCTACCGCCTTTTCCGCTCCACTGGGTACGCTCCCAGTGTACCCGATCAACTCACAGATCTCGGGAGCCTCCTTCATCATTCGGAGCTTGTTCTGTACTAGTTCGGGATAGTCAAAGTCCAAGAAACTCACGTTGACCCGACGACCAGTGCTCTGGAACGAGTGGAGCATCTGAAACGGCAACGGGTCGAACCCGCAGCCCAAGTTGACAACGTTCACCCGCGACTCGCTGTTCTGGTCGATGATCCGCATCACCATCTGCCTGATGGACTCCATCCGGATCCAGTATCCTCGGTTGATGGCTGGCGACCGCCGCTTGGGCTTGCCAACAAAGTGCTGGAACCATTCGCCCATCTCCGGATGGATCTTGGTGCTGTACAACATCTCCACCGACCGCTTCGACACGATGGACGAGTTGTTGGTGCCCTGGACCTGGAGATCGTCGTACTGCTTTCTTCGCCTGTCCTTCTCGATCTTTTTGCGCTGGCGGGCCAACTGGTTGGCATCGGCCTTCTCCGACTTGGGGAGTTGGGTCTCCACGGGCTCCGGGCCACTCATTGCTGCTGATGTGTGGGGCTTTTGATCGATGAGATCGATGCCTTCACCAAATAATTTTTCAGACCCCAGCGCGCACAGCTCCTCCATCTACACTATATATCGAATATGCTCTATATTGCTATGTTGGGGAGGTGCTATATGGCCCGGAACGCCTCCTCGAGCTCGTGGTCCAATTGGTCTCTTGTGACATGCTGACACCGGGTCAAAAACCTAGCAGCAGATAGCGTGGCCTTCAAGTCCTTCAAGTATGCCACCGACCCGCTCACTTTGCGTGGTCTCAGGTCCTGGTTGTCATCGTCATCATCTCCCTCGTTCGAAGGACCGCTTTCTGCCTCCTTGGTGATCTTGACTCCCTCGCCACATTTGATCCATATTTTACCGTTGATGCCAATAGCAATTTCAAACTGGCACCGGGACGCCAATTTCTCCAAAAACACACTGCTAGGATTGAAGAGGAGCTCTCGGGCAAAATTCAAGTTCACGTCAAATATATAGCCAGACTCGTCCAACGGCCCGAAACCGCCGTCCTTTCCGGAAACCGGGTCAAGACACTCGATCTCGGTATCTATTTCGGGGATGGCCAGTGACACTCGGGCGTAAACGGCTTGCCCATTTCTCAAGTTGGGCCGGTTCTTCTTAGTAGCGTTGGGGAACGCCATCATCGATAGCAAGACGTTTGTAGAGTACTCTTGAAGTTGTACCTTGTACTGTTCCCCAATCACTCCGACAACGATCCCTATAACAAAGTCATTGGTCTGCGGTATATATCTCTTTGAGTTGTAGTCCACGTACACCACCTGGTTAGTTCCCTTCTTGTTGACCTTCACATTCAACGTGCCCGCAGATGCTGGGATGAGATGCTGAGTCCGGGAGTTTTTGTAGATTCCGGGTCCGATACTTGTTTTTATACCCTCGGTGTCTATGTTGAGGGAATCTCCCGGTATTATTATGCGTTGGGACATCTTCTTGTTGAATGTAGTAGCTGAGATGGCGCTTTTTATTTGCGGGTCTGCACACAAGTTCAGGAATGCAGTGATGGGTATGATTATGAGCAGGTAACTTACCTTTGGAAACCTAAAGGAATGCTATGTTGAGCAAGGACCCCGATTCTCCCTATAGTTCAATAGAGTAGGCAAATTATTACTCGGACTTACTCGAGCTTTGCTAATGTACTTTCCCCTGCTTCTGCTTTATTAAGGTGGTTGAGTAGTGTGATACTCATTTGCAAATGCTCTTAGTTAGTGAAAAAGGACAACCCTCCAAGTAGCATTGCATCAAGTCTAAGCTCGATGATGTAAATGACGCAAGTATTACTTCTAATTACCCGAAGTCCACGAGAAGCTCGCTAACTTGCTCAAACTCTGGACTTCTTCCGATTGCACATCTATAGTATTCGAAGCTTGCCCTTATCATGGCTGTATGGTTGCGACTGTGAGAGGAATTGCAAAGAGCTTTCAAAGCTCATACTGTGCAAGCTTCTAGACCTCGTTTCTGGCTGAAGGTAATTTTTTGGGTCATTCCGGTCGTAGTCAGAATTTTGCGACAGCTGGGGACTTCCAGCACAGTTCAAATTAAAAGGTCTGGCCTTTGCAAATCTCTCTGGGCTTAAGTGCAACAAAAAATGATGGTCGGAGTCCAAATTATTGAATATAGCTCTCATGCTTTCCTCTTTTGAAGCCAAAGCCATACATTCTTCCAAGGAAATACTAATCGTAGGCGAATCAGCATTTTCGACTCCGAAATTCATGGGTTGGAAACTTACAGGACGAAACTGGTTGAATAATAAACGTATGGAAACATGTCGCGCAGAAGGATCGGGGTCTGTCTCCTGGATTTTCAGTAAAAATTCCGTCACCTTCTTCCAATACTTCAAATTCCCTGAAGGTGTTCGCTCAAGCAAGGCGCTGGATAAGGTGAACAGATATGCTTCCAAGATTGTAATTTCATCGTTGTGAATGCACAAGACAAAACCTTCCAATAACCGTTTATTCATAGACTGAAAGATCCCTTCCTCGATCCACCTGGCGAAGCACCTCGTGTTATTGTTGCGATTCTCAATAATCTTCTTGTACGTGGAGCCGTCGTCACAAAACTCAACGTAGCATCGACGATCAAGTAAGCCTCTTAGGTAGCAGATACTGCTTATAGTGGTGTATATGAGCTCCTTTAGTTGGTCAAGAGGATCGTCTTGGATGAAAGAGCGATCCATCGTTGGCTGCAAATTTTGATTTCGTCGCACAGAATATAAGAGGTACGATTTAGACAGAAAGAGGTCATTCCTAATATAGTGAGACTTATCTTCAGATATACTCTATTGAGTTTGGTGTGGCCTACCAAGTCTATAAAGGTCTATGTTTGACATGTTCCGCGTTTGCAGCATTCACCAACTCCACAAGCCTGGCGTCCTTATACTTCTTGTTCAGACTTCTTTGCAATCGTTTCTTTTCATCCCAGAAATATCCTAAGAACCCTTCCAGCACACCCTGGTTCTCAATTAATCGCTGCAAATCATTACAGTACTCCACGTCCTTGGGATGCACCAAATTATGGAAAGATTTTCCTGCCCCTTTTTCTTGCAATTCTTGCAAGTATTCTAGCTCCATTTCCTCCTTGCTTGGAAGCTTATATCTTCCACTGAACACGCGAGCTATTAGAGATGCCTGGGATTCTGCAAAGGGCATGGGGACTATAAACTTGTTTAGCGCCACAAATGCCAAGCTCGGGTCCCTGGTGAAAAAGATTTGCTTATAAAGATGCTTGATCTGTTGTCCGTCTGAAATAAGCTCTGGGTACGACCTAAGGAATGGAATGTCGTAAAGATACCCCGTGCAGAAAATAATGGTATCGATAGGGGTCACGGTTTCTGTATCTGTTTCGACAGACAAAGAATCATGAGAATACTGTCTGACCATACCAATATATTTAACTCTTATGTTGGGAATCTCGAGGTTCTGGCTCGGATTTTTGCAAGACACATAGACGTTCTTGGCATACACCGAGAGTTGGATAGAAATATCCGTGCCACTGGCATAGTTCCCGATGATAAGAACGTTCTGGTCTTGGAACCGCGAGGCTTCGTTATAATACTTGGCGTGGGTAACGGAGTGGGGCCTTTTTGCATGCCAATCCCTTAGTCCTGGAACGTCGGGGATATACGGGACCTCGAAGTGGCCGTTTGCAATCACAACCGCATCATAGTGCATCAAGTTGCCGCTCTCCACTGTGAGCTCCCAATCGGACTTCTTCTCTAGACTGGTTACATGGGACTCTAGGTGGACATTCACAGAGCTTGGGATGGTCTCGGAGTATTTGAGAATGTACTGCAACACGTCCTGCCTCGATGGAAACTGCGGCAATTCGTTGGGAAAGACAACGTCTTTGAATTCCATCACCTCCCGCACGAGATTGGTCTCCAACTTGTTGTACATTGGAGATATAGACCTTGGGGTGCTTGGGAACGGTCTAGAAACGGTTTCTCGGGCAGTATGGTCCACTGACGGTACACTGGGCCCGAATCCGGCTTTATCCAGGTCATGGTTCCATATCCCACCCAATTGGGGCCTTCTTTCGAACAAATCGACGGTGAATTTGTACGGCTCGGCAGCCAAGGCCTTAGCAGCCGCCAACCCCGAGCATCCGCCGCCCACGATGGCTATTTTGGCGTACGGAGGTGTCATAGGTGATGGAGGGCTTGCTTGTGGCATTTGGCGATCGCGACATTTCTGTGTCTCGGAAGGGTTCAGGGGTCGAGATCAGACAAGTAGTAGAAGCGCCACCAAGGTACTACGATACTATAGGGAGAGTGTACCAGATATCTCATCCCAGGAAATACGATGTCACCACCCACACTACCAGAAACCAAGTTCCCCGCCATCAATCTATACCACACGGCTGACACTCCTCCCTAAATGTTCTTCCCCTCAGATAATACCTTCTCCCACAGCCAGCGTTGCTGGTTTTTGGCGTGTGAGCAACCAGAAATTCTTTGGTGCCCCTTTCTCCGCCGTCTCCCTACAAGCCACTCCATCCTCGATCAGATGTTGTGCCCTGTCGTGCCTTCGCCAGAACGATGACCAATTTGGGGGTAGTGTGGAGAGAGGGCATTGTTCGCACTAAGGAAGCAACCACTGGCGGAACAATCGAGTGATTCTACCAAGAGCTAGGTGTCGAACAAGCTACATCCATACGTTCAGGAGCACTGATACCGTACCTGTCAAGTATATCCGCAGAGCGTGAAGGTTTCAAACTGGTTCGTGCAACAGAACTATTCTTTTCGTTTTCCTTGCAGCCTTCGTCCGACTCGACTCTGCTAAGGCCATGTCTCATCCTGCTGCAAGTGTCAAGTCTATCTTTAGCGGAAAGGTCAATCTCGATTCGAGTGAGGAGCTCGCCCATATCGACAATTCCGCTCGGTCGTCCAACCTAGACTTTGAACGAGGAGGGTACGAGTACGACGACGATCTTTCGTCCCGGTTCAGTCATGATTCCAACTACAGTTTTGGGTCCAAGGACGGTCCTGCTCGAATGAGCGCAGGAACTGCTGGCACCGACTACATCACAGCCTTCGTTACCGGTAACAGCGACCTTCCACAGAAGAGCGAGGGCTCCAGCTACTTGGGAACCCCTACCCAGGAACTTACCCCGTCCATCGCAGACTCGCTTTCCAGACCGGTTTCGAGAAACTCCACCACGTCGTGTCTTTCGGTGACCGCTACCAAGGATGGAATCGAAGGGAAAAAATTCCATAGAAACGGGCCCAGCCCTTATTCCGCCAAGATCATTGCCAACATGATGTTGCAACAGCAGCAACAGCTGCAAAATCCTCCAGCAATGGCTTCTTCGCCAAAAGCAGCACAGACCAGCATTTCCAAGTTTGTTGACCCAAGTCAGATCAACCCAGTGAGATCCCCAGGAACCACCACCACCCCTTCAGAGCAGAACTACAGCGAGGCCTCATTCAGGACCACCGATGCCGAGGTTGACGGAGATCCCGGGCTCTCCGAGGAGAAGAGAGAGACGGTTTTCCAGCGAGATTTTGTACACGACGGCAAGCTCCCACCCCCCATCACACTCAACGAGAAGATCGACATGCTTAAGATGAACATCGACAACTAGGCAGTTTGTAGTGTATATTAACGAATGACGACATGTGGCGCACGTGCATGTCACGTGCTAAACTTTGCTTATATGGGATCCGAAGATTTTTCAGTGCTTGCAACAATGATTAGCAGGATCTGCAGAAGCAGCAGGCGACCCGCGTTCTGGGCACGCTCTGTGTCGAGAGTAGCACAACCTGTCGCGTTCAGACGTTTCCAATCGCACAAAGCTGAGCCCCACGAGGTGTACACCAAAATCTCCGACGAAAAGGACCCCCAAAGGAATGCCTTCTTCCAGTACTCGTGGGGGACTTGGATGAAAGACGACAAGGCCAAGAAGGCGCAGCGGGAGACTAAGTTCTCCATCGAGGGAGCAGCGACGCTTTTCCAGGAGTTAAACAAGGTCCGTTCTGATTCCAAGAACGTGGACAAGAGCGGAGAACCGTTTATCAAGGCACCATTGCATTTGAAGGACGGGACGGTGGCATTGAGCAACAACTTGACCACCAGGTTGTTGGGAGAAGGCGAGTTGTCCATCAAGTCCATCGCCAGTATCCACGAGGGAAAGCACCACAGAGTGTACAAGATCACGTTGAATACAGACAAGCAGTTGGTGTTAAGAATTCCTTACAAATTGGAGTCTGAATATGCCATCCTGCAGAAGATCAAGTCGGAGGTGGCGACCTTGGACTTTCTCGGCTTGAAATTGAACGTATCTGTGCCCAAAGTATTGGCATACGGTACCTCCAAGGCAAACCAGCTCACTTCGCCCTTCATCTTGATGGAACACATCGAGGGAGACCTCTTGATGAAGAGGTGGGATCCTTTGGCCGAGGATAGCGAAGAGACCCAGGAAAAGTTGAAGTCTGTCATCGCACCCGTCGCAGACTTTCAAGAAAAGGTCTTGAGCATTTCGTTCAACAAGTACGGCTCATTGTACTTCCACGACGATGTGCCTGCAGCACTCCAAGCAGATGCTCCTTATGACAACGAAGTAAACCCTTTGTTGAAGAACAGATGGAGAATCGGCCCCAGTATCGAAAAGTCCTATGCGAAAAATAAGAACAAGTTGAGTAAGGATCAAGTTGTCCAGTATAGTGGACCTTGGAATTCCGACAAGCCTTTGGACCTCATCAGCTCTTTGGCAGGCATTGAATTGGAGAACTTGAGAAACCAAGCTGTCCATTCCGAGTCCGAACCCTCCGACCTCCACAAACAGCAGATCGACACGTTTGAGACTCTCAAGACTATCGGACCACTTTTGATCAACCCATCCTCTCCTTCCATCATGAATACCGAGGAGATGTTCAAACCCAGATTATACTTGCCTGACATCGATCCCTTGAACATTATTGAAGGAAAAGATAACTCGTTCACTTTCTTTGATTTCGAGTACTCCAGCATCAAGCCATTTATCTTGACCAACTATCCATCGTTCGTGGCCTACCAAGGTGCTAAAATTTACAACTTGGAAGAGGATATTCCAGGATATGCCGAGATGGACGAGCTCGAAAAACAACAGTACCAATTCATGTATTACAAGACGAGGAACGAAAGAGTGTGGGAATTGGAGTTGAACCAAAGACGCCACGACTTGATTGCCATTGCTTCTCCACATATCAAGGTATTGAAAGCCCCATATTTGCAGGCGTTGGAATTCAAGCATCCCAAGGACTATTTGTACATTGAAAATGCCATCATTCTGCTCAAACCCATGTGGGAGGCATATGTGAGTAACGAGTTGAGCAACGCCAAGGATTCTAAGTTCCCCATCGAGTATGACGAGCAATATTTGGTCCAACACGAACAGGAATTAATGGCTTACCAAAACGAAGTTCTTTCCAGCCCATTCATGGCTACTGGCGGATGGGTCCCACAGGACATGTTCAATACCTTGAAGGAGCAAGGAATGATCGTGGAGGATGGCGAAGGTAACTATAAGATTGATGGAGACAAGGTCTTGGAAGAAGAACCCGAGCCGGAGCAGGAAGCTTAAGCTTCGTACGACGTAAAAGACCAATGAAACAGCCTGTATTTAGTATGATGAGCAATGGTATATTGCAATTCTGTATATGACGTGACGTAGATATGCTGTGGTAGGAACAGGTCAGCGGAATCTCATTCTTGACCATTTCTTTGATGGGGAAATGCAAATGACGAGTGACCGTCAAGAAAGACTATGCAGGGACAGAATGGCTTGGAATTTCTGCCAATATTGGGAGGTAAGGGAGCCGCTTGACTCCTATCTCACAAATATTTCTTGGCTATAAGCTTTATCCTGAGGTCAAAGTCGGGCGAAACAATAGCATCGTTGACAGAATAGAAGGGATTCAACAAGCATTTCACATACAAGTCGTTTGCCTCAATAAAGAACTGCTTGATACTATTATCGTCGAACTTTTGTGACCCGTTGTTCACATCGTAACACAACACGAATTTAATACTTCCTTGACTTATGAACGCGTTGACCAAAAGCCCATAGAAAGCGTCGACTTTTCCCAAGTAGAATTGGTTGGTAGACCATTGTGCGTCGTCGATGATATCCAACGACGAGTTCGCTATGAAGGGAAGCATTTCC
Source organism: Suhomyces choctaworum (assembly GCA_030568475.1). NCBI lineage: Eukaryota > Fungi > Ascomycota > Pichiomycetes > Serinales > Debaryomycetaceae > Suhomyces > Suhomyces choctaworum. The sequence goes on from JAJMGE010000070.1 coordinate 10,056, forward strand.
TTGATGCTGCTTGAGAATTGGGACTTGCCAGGAATTGAGCCTGTACTCGACAAAGACAGCGAATTTTTGAACGAGGAGAACTCCAACTCGTAGAGGGGATTGTCCCGTGATCCAATGATGGTGAAGTAATACGATATCATAGACAAATGCTGTATTGCGCCTTTTGGAAGTCCAAGTAAGTAGTTCAACTGATCTGATATGGAATAGTGTTCGCAGTTGTGTAACGTGTAAAAATGGTGCGCGCTAGTGGTTGCCGTAGATTGTGCAGATTACGTCCCCGATCTTATTTGATTGTTTTGTTTTGGTCACACACTATTAGTGAGAACCCACTATCTATATTAGCATATCCTACGCCCCAGCATCGAGTGTGATCCGTTCAACGCTTCCATTACATTCTGACAAACAGCAGCTAACAATCAACCAAAAAATCACGTTTCCAGCCCCAGTATTGTCCAGTTCACATCCTTGCAGAGCGTCTCACGATGTTCAAAGGCACAATTAAGCATCAGTACAGTCACAGCGACCGTACCAAACCTAATTTTATCTTTTCATCTGACATTCCGGAGAAGATCCAAATACTTCTACATCGTTATTTGGGTCAAAGAGATGACGTGAACCCTGCTGTGGATGTCGGGGCTGACATCAACTTTAATGTCAATGTTGAGTTGAACTCGTTGCTATCCAGAAATGAGAGCTTGAAGCCCTCGGACTTGGTTAAGGAGAACCTTATCTGCATGGCAAAGTCCAATACGAAGAAAATGTCGAGGAACATCGAGAAGATGATCTTTTCCCGACCTAAATATTTTCTTCTGCCTATATCCTTGGAAACCGATGAAGTGTTTATTGTGAATCTATCATTGAAGCTCCTTGAGTTTGTCATCGACGAGAGTGTCAACAAGATTGCCATTGAATTTTTGAAGGATGAAAATTACGGTTTGCTCTTACTTTGTGATGAACAGATGATCGACCAAATTGAAAGATACATACATATGCGTTTTGTCAGTGAGTTGAATAAGCACATCAAAGAGCCAATAAAGCTAAACACCAAAATTACAGGTGGTGACCGTACATTATTACAAGAAGACCATGACCAGGAAGAAACCATTATCCAGCATTTAACGAGCGAGCCTTTCCACGCATCTGTAAGTGATACCAGCCTAAACGGGGAAGATAACATTCAAAACGACAAGATTAGTATTTATGAGGACGAGACACTTAACTCTTCACTCGAGGACTTGCTACTTCTACGGTCGAATGAAACCACACGATCGAATTCCAACGATGAAGATGATTCCTGCGATTCACAGGGAAATACCAAGACCAAAAACCTAAATCAAAGTAGCAGAATTGATGGCTTCATCAAAAACATGGACAATCTAAGACACAACGAAGAAGAATATATCAAATTGGACGATATTCTAGAAATTGACTGTGAGCTTGATCATAAGGAAGAAGAGCATGGCACACTCAGCTCACCGTTTGACATAAAATCCTCGCTGTCTCCAAAGAGAGCTGCGTCATTTGCATTCCTCAAGAAAACGAAGTCATTGTCGAGAACGAATTCATCTTTTTCAATGACGACCTTTGATGATCCCCGTGAATTAGAATATGCTTTCAGCAGCGATTCATCGAGCGTACCAAATTATATTAAAGGAGACAAAAAATTCAAGTTCATCAAAGTGGGAAAAGTTCAGAAGTTCGTCAACCTTTTTGAGGAGCAAATGGATAAGGTTGAAACAACTCTGAGGCCAGAAACACCACCTAGTAGACGGTGAGATGAACATGGAGCAATATTGGGGCACTCGTACCAAACTGAGAATCCACAGAGTGTGCTCAGACATATTAGGGATATATAGCGACGTAGTCGGACATCTTGTAACAGTAATTATTAATGTACATAAATATTAATCGAATCCACAAAGAAATGCTTGCGGTGTACTATTATTCGCTCTATAGACAGGATACTGTTGGTGAGTCTCTGTCCGCTGGTGCTGTGATTTGATATGGTCGAAGTTTTCATCAGCTACAGAATATTATGAGGCATCTGAGTTAAGTCTCATAAGCGAAGGACTGACAGTGGCCTTTGCTGGACATGTTTTGCTTGTTTGTGCCGTGGCTAGAGTGCCGATACTGGTTAAGTACAGCCATTTTGTAAAAAAATTATTCATTCTAGGCTCATTTCAATATGATGCCTCCATTCTTTCACGCTTCCACTACCTTCTTATCTGCGGATGTTGCAATTCTATTTGTCAACTCGTTGAATTGTTCATACACCTGCTGCAACTGTTCTTTGGTGACGTCCTTCTTTGTTGGATCCACTTTCATTGTGTCCAAACACCATGTTTCTTTCAAGGACCTGGAGACTGACAAGAGGTCTTCGCACAATCGTATTATTGTTAATGCGTCGGATTCTATGGTGAGAGACTCCACCGCAAGCAATTCCTTGGGCTTATCTTGGTTGATGGCTACTTCGAAGATATCCTGAAACTTATGGAGAATCTGTTCAACATTGGCATCGATCCGTTCTAAAGTTAGTATATGGTTTGAGAAAGTTTGGGTCATTTGCTTGGTAACGTACGGAGCAAGGCAATGGATTTCGGCTGCATGGTGCTGTTCTTGATGTTGTGGAGAGAAGTGGTATGGCGACATTTCAAGAGTACAGGCTGCGCGACATCATACCAAAGCAAACGACATTACAGACTATGGAAAACTAGGTGCCGGTGAAGCATAGGAAGAAGCAGACCACGGAGTCCTCAGTGGTACACCCCCAGCCACACACCCGTTTGCTCAACTTTCTTTCATCTTTCATCTTTCAATGTGGTCATTTCTGGTTTCAGATGTCAATTATCTCCGTTCCTCGCACAGTCTATGTTGCAAATTCGGTTGAGTCATCTCTGCGTATATAATTTCGGTAACACCCAGTTGCGAGAAATACCTCGAACTCTTTGCAGCAAACTCATCCACTTCCTTGTATTTGTTACTCCACACAAATGAACGCCTCGGAAGCTATCACTAAGCCAGTTCTTAAGGCCTCGCTGTCCTCCCACGAAATGACCTTCGAAGCACAATCTTCTGAAGCCAGCATCGACTCGCTGCCATTGACTCCACTGGCTCCCAAATGGGCCTACGGCACATTTGTTCCTTCGCTTTCGAGACCGTCGTCAGGACTCAGTCTTGGAGACCGTGGATACACTTCTACCGTCCAGCCAGAAGTGCTTCAGGACCACTTGCTTCCTACATCGGAAGAACTCCGGGCAAAAATCTTGGACTCCAGAGAAAAGGTGTCGGGCATACTAGGCGGAAACGAAGAGCTCTTGGTTATTGTGGGTCCATCATACGTCACTGACCGCAAACAACTAGCTGCATGTGCTGAATGGGTACGCGATTCCAATGTGCTGGACTCGCTCGTTGCCCTTCGTACCAATATGACGAAATACAACACCGAAAGTCCCACTAGCGCAAATCCTTCCATTATGACCTACGAGATACAGCACGGGCTTCCATTCACCCGTTCCATTCTCGCGGAAATGGCAGAGATCTGTCCTGTGGTGGGTGAAATTTCCGATACCATTACCCCACAATACGTATCGGACTTGTACTCGCTCGGACTCGTCAGCTCCACATTTGTGGAATCACAACTTCACAGAGAGATCGTCTCGGGTACCTCCTATGCTGTGGCGTTCAATTCTCAAGACTCGCATTTGCCCTTTGATAAAAGCATGTATGGCCACCGCGTTCACTCTGCTTTGGATGCCATGTACGCAGCTTCCCAACGTCACCAATTCTTGTCTGTCTCAAAAACAGGTCAAGTCGCTGTTGTGGGGACTACGGGTAATGATGAGACATTTATCGTTCTTGAATTGAACTTGCAATTTTCTTTTGATGAGTTGAGAACGTACGTCGAAAAGGTTTACAATTACTCTCACATGAAATACTCTACTCCAAAATTGCTATTGGATGTTGGAAGGATAACAAACGAGCAATACGAAAAGAAACTCCAGTTGGTGGAGAATTTTTTAACGAATCAAGATTTGGCTACTAAGGTGGTTGGCATTATGGTTGATAGTGGTGACAACTACTTACCACAAGATAATAGCAAACAACTACATGTCTCCGAAATCAATGAATATATCCAAAGCCGTATAAATAGAATTGAAAAGCAGGAGGAAAAGGTCCAACTTGAACATGAATTCGAGTTTCTCATCAATGCAGATAAATTGATAAAACAAGTCAAGGAAACCAAAAAGTCTCAACAGCAATAAGGGTGCATCGCCTGCGCAGATGTGATTCGTGAGCTAGGTCAGAAAAACATTTTAATTAAACTGACCAAAGCTTTGACAATAAAGGCAAACACTTTGTAAATATTCACTATCACCCAAATAAACTTCAACAAGATAACGATAAGGTTTTCTAACAACGAGTATAGAATCTTGTAGCTGTTACCATTTTTGAGTTTCAAATTCAACTCGGCATTTTTGATAGTTTCGCTCACAACTTTATTGCTGAACAATGATGAATCCAATTTGTCAATCCTCTCATTGATTTTTCTCAATTCCAAAGAGAGTGAAGTATTGATCTCCCCTATTGACCTATCGCTGGTACTCAAGAGATTGTCGATTTTGATCGAGTAGTCATCATTGATCAAATTATTGATTGCCTTAATTTCGTTAATGAATCCACTGTATAGCTGTTCATAGATTGGTAAATGCTCGTCACTGATCTTCATAGTGAGCTGAAATAGCTCACGCAATTTTTCTTGGATTATTTCGTTAAGCGTCTTGTCTATTGTCTTGGTGAAATGTGGATATACGTTCACCACATAGTTCAATTTAAGATTGACAACTTGCTCAAAATAGTTGAAGTTTTGGAGCGCCTGCTGGATTTCTTTCATTCTTTCGTCGGTATCCACACATCTGACCACTTCATTATCAACCTTAGGCTCCGGGTCAATTTCAGTTTCGTAAAGTGGCTCAGTATCAAAGGAAGTATCCATAGGATCCACAGATCTCAGTTCTACAGGTCTGATAGAAACCTCGTTTATGTCGAAATCTTGTGAGGGGGGCGATATTTTTAGCTTGGGAGCAGTAGTGAGTTTTGGACTTTGAAGCTTGAGAACATCGTCGTTTCTTTCGGGTGATGCAGAGAGTCTCTTGAAAAATTGTTCCTTCAAAGGTTCCTTACCAATTCCATTATAGTATGCTCTAGTGTCATCCTCGTCACCTCCATTAGAAGAGGATGAAGAGTGACTATACAATTTTTTTGTTCTTCTTTTAACTCTTCCTGCCAAATTTGCTTTAATAGGGGACCGGGAAGAGCTAATTTTGAAGAAAGCATCGCTTTCGTTGCTGTTTGATGTGGATGTCAGGGGCCTTCTTCTATCCAGTTTTTCGTTCGAGATGTCGTTAAATAGTTTGTCGTGAAGTTTTTGTTTCGTGTCATTGGAGGATGATGAAGATGCCAGCTCTCTCAGTGGAGGGAACCATAACTGTCCCTTGGGGTTCTTCAATTCGTGCCAGTGATTTCTGCACCAGGCCGAGTCACGGACGAGCTCAGGCAATTCAATGGACCAGGTCATCTTCCACGGTCTTTTCAGGTTCATGTTATTTTTGCTGAACACGTCAGAGGCGAGAGGAAGGGTCTTGATACTCAATGGTTTTGGATACTCTCCGTACTTAGCACGCAATTTTCTATTCCTGATGATTTGAAGCGGATTATAGACACCTTCGACTCCAGGGTGCTGGGATTCTTCTTGAGACATCTCGTAGAGCTTTTGCATATAGAGATACTTGAGACTGAGCATGGACTTGACTCGTTCCGCACGAAGGATGGTCTTGCGGGAGATTTCCTTACCTGAAACACTGGGTTTGGCATTATCGGTGATGGGGTCGAGGATATTTCTGTCAATCTGAAGTGCCTTCCTTGTCTCGAGGAACATCGAGGCCATTTCACCTATCTTTTTCGTTTCATTGGGGGATACTGGAGGTTTAGGTGACGTAGGCGGGGTATGGACCTTTACCTCGTCCAATTCGAGATCAAAGCCGAAACCATCACGAGAAACCTTTCGTTGCTTCGAGTCTTCGAGCACAGCACGTTCGGAGGCCTTTGACGGAGGTCGTTCTTGGGACGTCGTACTTATGGTGTGGACTTCGGTCATTTCTTACTGGGATACAGCGGCAAAAGTACACATGGGCAGGGTGCACTGGGGTATTGTGCTTTTGGAGGATGTGTGTTGATCAGACGACTAGGGTGGTATGCCTATATGTTTCTTCAAGGAGAAGCTCTGGGTATGAAAGGAATGTTAATGATGTAGGCAAGTTTTTGGCACGCTTTGTCTATGCAACCAGGGTCGTTCAGGAACGGGTCGCGCCTGTCCAGGTGGGGGGGGGGGGAGCAAGATTGACAAGGGTAGCAGAAAGACAGAAGGAAAAAGACGAATGAACTTGGGACGCGGTGGTGGTATGTATAGGCCGAGCAGCTGCTCGTATGGTGTTTTTGGGGGCAAAAGTGATTGTATGTCTCGAATAATAGGGCAAATACTAGTGACAACTCCTCGCGTGAATTAGCGACGGTCCCCCAAATTAGTGAGCTCTCCCGCGGGGGAGCCCTCAAAGATCTCGCCAGATTAGTGAGCATATGGGCGCACTTGCTAAGCGACCATGCCAGGCAACAAGAGTTACTTGGATCTGCCGGAGAAGTCCAATTGACAGGAATTGGAACGAATACTATTTCACGAGTTTCGACTAAATTTTGGATGACGGAGCTCTGTGTTTTTCCCACCTACTGATTTATTGTATAGCAGCTCTAATCTGTGTAGCACCAAGATGTTTTGCAAATAGCGCCATATTGTATTCTCCCTTTCTGGATCATCTCATTCTGCCCTAGATATTCCCACCAACTTTTAGAAACTGTCTAGGCCAAAATTTTCCTTCTTTTTCGCCGCCCTCCTGTTAAAAATTGATCCCCTTGTTTGTATTGATATTTCTCACACCTACTTATTTCTCGCTGGTTATCTAATGCGAATATCATTGCCACCATGATTCAATTTGTCAAATCCACCAAAGACTTGGACGACTATATCGCCAACAACAAGTACTTGGTGATCAATTACACTGCATCGTGGTGTGGACCATGCCAGCAGATCAAGCCGGTGGTGGATGCCTTGTATGCTGACGAAGATGAAAGATATTCCAAAGTGGAGATTGTAAGAGTGGACTTGGACGCCAACCAAGAGGTCGCCACTCGCCACAACATTACCAGTGTTCCCACCTTCTTGTTCTATGAGAACGGTAAGGAAAAGTCCCGTGTCCAAGGAGCTAATATTCCTGAACTTATCAAACAATTGGATGCACTTAACGATTCGGCCAAAACCGACGAAAACGCTAAACGAACGGGTAATGGAGCATCTGTGAAGCATGTGGCGGCGAACCCCGAGTTTGCTGACATTGCAGCTACGGTTCCGAAGGGCTTTGAGATCTTGAATGGGCTGATCCACTTCGGTGATCTCGAGGCGTTAAACGCGCTTTCTCTCTACGGGGGTGAGGTCAAGAACTTGTTCAAGATCGGTAACAAGGACAAATCGGCGGTATACTCTGATGCAGACTCTCAATTATTGTTCTTTGTGCCTTTATTGACCATTTCCAAGGTGTATTCCATCTGGATCAAGACATCTAAGATCACCGAACTTGAGGGGCTCCAGTTGGACGAAGACGAGATCGACGAGACCCAAGGTCCCAATCTCATCAAGGTGTGGCCCAACACCGCGGGCATTCTTTCCTTTGACGATGCTGCTGCGGACTCTGCCCCACATGTGGAAAAGATCGAACACGAAAACGGATGGTACGAATGCAAGCTCAAGTTTGTGCGGTTCCAGAACGTGCAAAGCTTGAATATCTTCTTTGACGGAGCTGACGAGGACTACCATACTGTGATTGAAAAGTTGGTTGTGGTGGGAGTGAATGGAGAGAGCAAGGACCAGGGTAAATTGCAGGATGATTAGACGATACGCCATACCACATGCATTGAGAGAAAGTCTACACGGCTTAGCTGGAACAGCGTGGCCAACATCTAATAAATAAGCAGCAAGGCTGATTAACGTGTAGCTGACGAACCGTGAATTTTGCAACCTGCACCAAGTCGAGGATATCCGAGGACTGATTGGTCAAATCGCAGTCTTCCTTGCTGCAACATATCCGATGAGACAATCCCGTACATTGTCGGCTTTTGGCGTGCTCTCTGCAACCAATCTTCTATGTGTGTTTGTACACCTATATCCTGTGCTTGTAACCAGTAAAACCGTATCTAAACCGCAACAACTTGTGGAAGCAAAAAGAGCACCGCCTTAACCCAACCGACAAGATTTTCACCTGCATTTGGGGCCCGGTGACTTCCCTGGTACCGATTCCTAACCTAGACCCGTTCCAACGGATTTAAGCGCATTTCGCTATCATGCTCGGTCCATGCTGGCTGACATTTTTTTGCCATCGTTGCCGGGTGTCCTGCACACAGATGCAAAAATCATCCACTCTTAAATTCCCTCCACACGCTACCCACCACACCCAGCCGTTTTCTTTGCAGGTTACACCATCCACCCGCTTTCTGCGTCATTTTGCTGCTCCAGTACCGGAATAGATCACGTGTGCCACGTTTCTTTCTGTTTTTAACTTCTCGGTGACTTTTCCGAGGATACACATATTCTCCACCAACACAAGTGGCATACACCATGTTCAATCCATTGCTAAGAAGAGCAAGCCGCTCAGTGGCTTCCAGAAGCGTCGGAGCACGCGCACAGTACGCGTCGAGGTATCCCTTGCGCCCCATGTTGCATAGACATAGAGAGACGATGTTTCTCAGGCATCAGTCAAGTGGTAAAAAGGACGGAACCGAGGATAAATCTCTGGTGACCCCGTCCAGCAAAGAGGTGGTCAAAGTGGAGGGCGAGGTGAAGCCCTCGTTGTGGGAAAAAGTCAAGCATGAGGCCCAGCACTACTGGGATGGTACCAAGTTGTTGGGGTACGAAATGAAGGTGTCAACAAAATTATTATTCAAATTAATGGCCGGATACGGGTTGTCGAGAAGAGAGTCGAACCAGCTCCAGAGAACCATCGTGGATGTGATCAGATTGGTTCCCTTCTCCATGTTCGTATTGATTCCGTTTGCTGAATTGCTCCTTCCTATAGCACTCAAATTGTTCCCCAATTTGTTGCCCTCTACCTACGAGTCCAAGCAGGACAGAGTGAAGAAGAGAGCCAAGCTTTCGAGCGCTAGAACCTCTGCATCAGAGTACATCAAGAAGACCATGGAGCAGTCTGGTCTCAAATTATCCAAAAAGATTACCGAAGCGGAAAAGGAAGCGTTCGTTTCCTTCTTCCACACCATTTCCTTGGGTAAGAACCCTACTAGAGAGCACTTGATTCAAGTCGCTAGAATGTTCAAGAACGATCAAGTCTTGGATAACTTGTCTCGTCCTCAATTGGTGGCCATGACCAAGTATATGTCGTTGAGGCCCTTCGGTACCGACTCCATTTTGCGGTACCAAATTAGACATCGTTTGTTAAACATCATCAAAGATGACAAGGCTATCGACTACGAAGGCGTGGAATCTTTGACCATTCCAGAATTACAGACTGCTTGTTCCCAGAGAGGTATCAAGACCACGGACGTGTCTCCTGGAAGATTGAGAGAGGATTTGGCCACTTGGTTAGACTTGAGGTTGAGACAGAAGATCCCATCGACTCTTTTGATTTTGTCGTCTACCTACACTTACGGCGACAACTCGCATAGTATTGAAAGCTACTACGACGCGTTGTTGGCCGTGTTATCGTCCATTCCTGATGAAGTGTACAACGTTGCCAAATTGGAATTGTCGGACGACTCCAAGTTGAAGTTGAACATCTTGAAGGAACAAGACGAAATGATCAACGAAGAAAACTTGAGAGAGAAGGACACTGTCAACCAAGTCAAGGATGAAATCAAGTTGGACGAGTATGAGGCTGCCGCAGGTGAGGGCATGAAGGTGGAGCACGAAGACGAGAATGCTGGAGAGCACGCCGTCGAGAAGCACGAACAAGAAGGCACCGATGGTCAAAAGACCGAAGTGGCAGAAAACGCTGAGTCTATTGAAAAGCCTAGTTCTTCGGGATCCACCTCGGAGAAGGCAAAGCCCAGAAACGAGTTATGATGTGATATATTTATTACTAGAGCAGTCGTAAAGCCCAAATGTATATACACGGTGCGACGCCGTTTATTTGCCCGTAGAACCGAAGGCACCATCGTTTCTTTCGGTCACGGTCAATTCTTCCTTGGAGATCTGCTTGATTTCCGCGTTGACAATCTTCTCCAACACCATCTGAGCAATTCTGTCGCCCTTGGCAATGTGAAAGTCCTTGTCGGAATGGTTGAAGAGAATGACTCGGATTTCTCCACGGTAATCGGCATCCACAACACCGGCTCCGGTAGAGATGCCGTGCTTCATTGCCAATCCAGATCTGGGCGCCACTCTTCCGTAGGTGCCGTAGGGCACGATGACGGAGATGTCGGTGCCGACGGCGCCTTGTCCGTGTCCAGGGATCAATCCTTCCTCGGAAGAGTATAAATCATAACCAGCAGCTAAAGCTGAACCCTTGGTAGGTAAAGTGGCGTTTTCGGACCTCAAGAATACTTGGAGGGTTTCGGTTTGTTCGTGCTTGGATTTCTTGGTGGCTGGTTCGGTAGTCATGGTGGATGTGAAGAAGATGTGTGGAGTGGGTAGACGCGTAGTGATGAGTTTTTGAGAGTACGCGACGAATGTCGCACCAACCCCCGAATGTCGCAAAAGTCGCGACAAGACCACTTGAGGAATCGAACTGTAAAGGGAGTAACGGAAAGATCAGCTCGGTTCGTGCCTCTATTAGCTTCTCGATTGGTATCGCGCTTTGCTTCAAAAGGAATATCTTTCCCATCTGAATCCCCTTGATCCTTTCGTATTTATATATTTTCCTCGTTGCCCGATTTCCTCTCCTAAAATCCCAATTTGCCGGGATAGTAGCCGCCGTTCATATAAGTCAACCCAAATGTCTTCTCATTCATGTCCTTCAACCAGTCAAATTCTGTGACCCCCTTCACTCCACAAGTATAGTATATGTAATCCATTACAATATTTGTCTTTATATCCAAGAGATGTTCCTTGTACCTTCTGGAGTTTGTGATTTTGCGGTCCACCTGCTGATACTGTGATCTTTCTCTTGAATCCAATTGTGCCCACTCTTTTGCTGCCTCGAGTAATGGACGCGAATATCCTTGAAATTGCTTCAAAAAATCGTGAAAGCCAAGTGAATTATATGGAATTCTTGTCATAATTACTTGCTCCTTTCTTCTTTCCTCTAGGTTCTCGTAGTATGCCCTTTCGTTGGGTGGAAGTTCCGCATATAGCTTGTCAACCTTAGCCCAAGTAAACCTTTCTGCTGAATTATCGTGGGAAAGATCGGTATAAAAAATGTGTTTGGCCCTGCGAGCTGAGTTGCGTCCGAAGGCTTCCCTTACCAATACATCGTAGTAATCGAACTCGAACTCATACGTCACTCTGTTTCGCAACTTGTCCTTAACTATTTCCCAAGGATATAGGCCCAGGAACGCATAGGGGTTCCAGCCGAGCTCATTCAGGTGTTGCTTAATATAGCTAACTATTTCATATCCCTGAGATATCCTTTGCTGCTGGTCGTAGTGCCATTCTGAAGGGTTTTCTAGTCTGTCCCTTTCGTTCATACCTAATCTCTGCCACAAGTTGAGTACTGCCTGCTTCGACTTGTATCCCGTTAGCTTTTGAAGAAGCTCGGGCCCCTTAGTTTTATGTGGCTCTTCTACAACGTAGTTCGAACCATTTTCAATAGCCATCTTCTGGTACTTGGAAAACTCTTCATACGATACACTATTCCAGTTCTGGGGATCGTTTTCTCTGATGTAGTAATCTCGGGCTGTGAGTATGCTTTCAGGGAAGATGTCAGCCAACTTTTTCGCTTCGTTCGCTTTCGGATTAGCTGGATATCCAATGTTGAATGGTTGTTTACTCCACTTGGTGCTAAGATAGTGGGATTTGTGTCTGATAAACGTGATCATCTTGATGTTCATGTACTTATACGGGCAACTCTTCGAGGCAATTGAGTCCTTTCATATGTAGCAGTAAAGCGTACGCATGATGCTTGTAATATTGGATGTTGCAATTTGATCTCTCTTTGTTATGTGTCTTACGTAATCATATATGCTGTATGAAGTTACATGTTATAGCATTTAGTCTACGAGGGCAGGTTACGCTAGGATTATATATTCGGGTAAATGCTTGGAATTTGTAGGTTCATCTTGAACCATATGTAAAAGAGTTTACTAGTTTCTGAATATACATTCAACGGTGGGCTTCAACTTTTTGTTGTGTTCCACGGAAGTGTCTGTTGAGCGAAATTCTCACTGTGAAAAGAACTGAAGCTGTCAGTAGATCATGCTGAGGTCGAAATGTGGGGAGTATAAGTTGGTGGTATTTATCCTGTAAACCATTTTTGGTACTGATCGTGCATAGTCGAGGAGACGCTAAGGATACTCTTGATAATGAAAAACGTTGACATTGAGTGATTTTTATTGTTAATGTTCGAAAGATGCAAAGATTGGAATCTTCTATCGCTCCTCCGCATCCATAATGAATGCTCCCTTCAGAAACGTTTCGTAGAGTCTCACCTTGAGCACACACGGAATTTCGTCTTCAAACTCCTTGGCAGAACTATGGTGTCCCAGGTCTGATTCCGGGCGAATGATATAGACCTCGTCGTCCTGCAACGTCCTGTCAATTTGCATCGCCGTCGACTGGTAATAGATACTCTGGAAACATATGAGCTGGATAAATAAGATGATAAGGTCCGACATCAAGAGCTGGGGAAGCCCCAAGAGGGCGAACATTTTCCAGACACTTGCCTCCGCCGGTACCACCGGAGGTTTCTCGCCTATAAACGAGATGAGCCACCAGGAACCATGTTCGATAGCATGCAATTGGCCCTTGTTCGCCAATGGAATCAACCATGTCCACACAAAGAGAACATGATATAACAAGACAAACGCAGACTTCCAGTAAAGAAACAGACAGATCCGCCTCCGGATGCCCCGCATGATGTGTACCCGGTCCTCGAGGCTCAACTCATCTGCGTTGTTTGTCATCACGTTGCGAAGTGTGATCATGACATTGGTGTCATTGATAAGATTGGGACCTAGGGCCTTCTGGAAAACAGCGTGGAGCACGAGTGGCACGAGACATGCCGAGTAACACCATTTTATGTATTGGTAACCTGCAAGAATGTAGACCAAGATGTCGAGGTGGTTGATGAGGTTGTGCTGGTGTTTGGTTTTCTGGGAGATTTGGCGGGTGTGAGCGAACAGTTCCAATTGCAGGTTGTACAAGAGAGTGTTTGCGGTTTCCCTGATGTGGGGAACGTCCGCGTCCAGCGTGGGGAACGCTCCGGGCATTCGTGCTGTCATGGGGTTCACCGCCTAAGGAGCACCCACTGATAGTGGCGATCGCTGCCACGTGACTTATGCTTACATAAGCCACCGCTCCTCGCTTGCCTCGTTTCTCCAGCTCGGAGTCTACAGGAATCTTTTAACAAAATGTATTAACAACTAGAATACACACCCTTAGTTAAACAAGGTACCGATGTCAGCAGGCATTTCCTTGATTTGAGTGGAGTAGAACTTTTCGATTTCTCTCATCATACCGACGTCTCTGTCGGTGACAAAGTTGATGGCAACACCCTTTCTACCGAAACGACCACCTCTACCGATTCTGTGGATGTAGTTTTCCTTGTTGGCAGGAAGATCGTAGTTAATGACCAAGGACACTTGTTGCACATCGATACCTCTGGCCAACAAGTCGGTGGAGATCAAGATTCTCGAAGAACCGGATCTGAACTCCTTCATGATGGTGTCTCTGTCGGCTTGAGGCAAGTCGGCGTGGATGGCAGAGACGGTAAAGTTTTCCGCCTTCAACTTGGTGGTCAAGAATTCGACCTTGGATCTGGTGTTACAGAAGATAACCGCCTGGGTGACGGAGATGGAGTCGTACAAGTCACACAAACAGTCGAACTTGTATTCTTCCAACTCAACGTTGATGAAGAACTGCTTGATACCTTCCAAGGTCAATTCGTCCTTCTTGACCAAGATTCTGACAGGGTTGTTCATGAACTTGGTGGTAACCTCCAACACGTCCTGAGGCATGGTGGCGGACAACAACACAACCTGGGTGGTTTCTGGCAACAAACGGAAAATGTTGTAGATTTGTTCCTTGAAGCCTGACGACAACATCTCATCGGCTTCATCCAAGATGAACATCTTGACGTTCTCGGTCTTGAAGTATCTTCTTTCGATCATGTCGTAAACTCTACCGGGAGTACCGACAACAACCTGGACACCGGATCTGAAAGCTTCGATATCGTCTTGCATGGAGGTACCACCAATGGAAGCGTGGACCGTCACCTTCAAGTACAAACCGATGCTGGTGATGACGTTCTTAATTTGCAAAGCCAATTCTCTGGTGGGGGCAAGAATCAACGCCTGGGTGGTGTTGGAGTTCTCGTCAATTCTCTGCAAGGCAGAGATGGTGAAGGTGGCAGTCTTACCCGTACCAGACTGGGCTTGGGCCAAGACATCACGTCCTTCAGTGATGGGCAAGATAGCTCTCTGTTGAATGGCAGAGGGCGTTTCGTAACCGTAACCAAAGATACCTCTGACGATGTTGGGCTTCAAGTTGAGGTCGTCGAACTTGTAGACGACGTTGTCGTAATTGGTTTCGATTAAACCGGAGTCGATTTCTGTAATTCCTTCGGAAGCCATGATTGTAAATGATTTGTGTTGAAAAGATTGATTCGAGTTTTCAAATTTAAGTGGGCTGTAAAAATTTGCTTGTCCGGGTAACCCGATGCGCACGTGACCTTTCTGTTGCAAACGTCACGGGTTTTGCCACCAGGAGGTCACGGGAGGGCCTGGGCGTGATGACACGGTCATCTCTAAAGGACCCAAAAATGGTGACGGCGGGTAAGGGGTGCAGATCGAGCGGAATCTTGCAACGAACCAGAGCGCAAACGCAAAGAAGCGGCGGAAAAGTTCGGTGGCAGCAAGTCGACCGCGGCGGAAAAGATTCGTGGGAATGGGCGCCAAAACGTGCCAGATGGGGGCAAAGAGCGGAATGTGGCCACTCAACGGTGCATTGGGCAGTGAAACGTGGATTTTTATGACGAAGGAGGACCCCAATCGCACGGCCGACGAGTTGGACCAATGTAGACTTATTGGGGGACACGGCTGACCATGTCGTGCGCGGAACACTTCTGGAGCCCGTTAAGTGTGTCAGTAATCAAGGGGTCGATGATGGCCAATATGAAGGTTGCGGGAGCGAATGATGCGTCAATGCACAGCAGGTGCATGATGGTGCGCAATCCGTTGAATCTGCTGCAACTTTCGATGCTTCTTTGCATTTCTTGCAGCTTCTACATGCTTCTGCAAGCTTGGAGGTCATTTACGAGACATTTACGAGACATTATACATATTACAAATACAGACGACTTTTTTTAATACAGGCTCCACAGGAGCCCCATGCTGTTGGTCTATCAATGGCTGCAAAAAGGCACTCTAGTCGAACACTCTCTCAGCTCTCGTGTCCGAACGGAACTCCCAAGGAAAGAGTCTGGCTGGCCTTTCTTCAACTTCCAGCTCAAACTCCTCCTCTTCAGTCTCGTCATCCACAGTCAACTTATTCAATTGGTCAGTTACGTTGGTCAACACCGAAAGTGTAGGGGTATCTGGAGGTAGGGCTTGTTCCTTAACTGAATCAGAAATGGTATCTTCCTCGGCCTCCTCCAATGCACTTTCTGAGGCACCGGAGTTGGCGAGTTCTTGTAGTTTATGCTTAGGATAATACTCGTCGCCTTCAAAAACACGCTCGGGTTTCACGTATTCGTACAAGATCTGTCCCGCAGCATCGTGTGGAGGCTGGTCATAGTGGATCGGCTCTTCTTGTTCTGAAATTTCTGTTTCGGATGGCTCCACTAGCTCGATGTGGTCGTCGTGATGGTCAATATGGTCTGGTGCGTCCCATTCACTATGGAACGAACGAATGCCTTCTACTAATTCCTGATTGGCTTGGTGTGACACGCTTGTGGGAGGCTCTTCCCTTGAAGGGTCCCAGGAAGAGTCTTCTGAAACACCTACCGATTGGAAATCCTGGTAGTTCTGTGGGTCTAATAAAGTGTGAGGATCCGAGAAGTCCACATGGGTCTTCTGATAAGGCTGAACTGTTTCCACGTGCTCCTGATGTTCTGGTGCTTGGATAGCTGTCTCTGGTACAAAAGTAGACTTTGGCTGCGAAAGTGGAATAGACCGGTTTTCCTGGGGCGACTGAGGCCATATTACATCATTGATAGTCTTGCCGCCAAACCGCTGGGTCCATACACTCCACCACGCATCCTCGGCCGAGTATTCTCTTTTCCAGGGTTTTTCTGGACCAATGTAGTGGATCAACTTGATTTGTGACTCGCCAATAAATTTCAATGCTGCGGCTCCGTAGCGTGCAAGCGTCTCGTTGGTAGAGCCATAGGGTGCTGAGAAAGACGATTCGTGGGCGATCCCCGTGCTAGCAGGACCGTTTGGTGCTGGAAGGTTTTCCAAACCCCCAAAATGCTTGAATGCGGGCAAGTACTGGTACTGCGCGGACGGTGTCACGTTGTACATGAAGGGGACCTTAACCCAGTTGCTGAAGCGGCCCGCTGTGTCGATGTTTCCGCCGGTAATCCCGACATGGCGTACCCAGTCGGGGTTAGCGTTGAAATACTGGTTGAGCAACCCTTGATCGGCTCCGTCAAAGGAAACATTGGGGTTGACGGCTGATTCCTCGACCAATTGCACCAATGCGTTGTAGTCGTAACTGTTGGGGCGCAAGAGCATCATTCCCGAGTTGAAGATGTCGGGAAACCCGCTGTCCGGAGCAGCCAACACCTTATTGTGGGGATACTCGAGAAGAAACAAGTCAAGAATGGAGCCTTGACCAGCGCCCGTCGGAGCAATGGGCAAGGTGTCTGCGTCAAGGTACAACACCTTGTCGTAATCCAAGTTCCAGAGAACAATCTTAGTGAACGTCTTGTGCAATTCCGGGCGCTGGAGCTCGTGGGTCAACTTGTGCACCAATTGCGACTCCAATGGACGGACTTCGATCAACTCATCAAAGTACTCGAGGAGAAGAAGCAACTGGCCCGCGGTGAACCGCTCGGTGTCGATGAGCACCGCAAGCGTGAGGTTGTCTGCATGATGGGGCTGTTGTTGTAGAATGTTGCGGAGAGCGATGCCCAACGTAAGTGCACCCGCAAGATAGGCCGGGTCATACAAGAGAGTGACGATAGCGTTCATTCCGGAGACTGGAGGGAGTGGCGGCGGAACGTGGCTAGCCCGGTATCGAAGACTCTTGGAAAGTGTTGGGTTACCAGGGGTTATGTGGACAGACTTGTGGTGCAGGACCCGCCCGGTGGGGTCAGGGGCGCTACCAAACAAAGGTGCGGTTGCGGAGCTGGTAAGGGTTTCCAGAAAAGGTGACAACGGCGGAGAGGCGAGCTGGAGTTGCGGTCGGGGCCCCGGTTCAGATACACGGTTCCAAACACGGAATTCCATTCGGTGTCTACCTAGTCCTGGTAGATCTTGTTGCCGGTGTTGCCGGGCTCTGCCCCTCGACATTTCCGCGAAGCGGACTTCGAAACGTGTGGGAGCGGAGCCGAGACATCCAGCGGTGCTGGTGGTTTTTTTTCCTTAAAGTTCACCCACTTGCCGTTAGTGATACGTTCG
>JAJMGE010000071.1:0-27816 GCA_030568475.1 Suhomyces choctaworum
ATACATGGGGTGCAAAATATTATGCATAGTAGCAAAAACCGGTGCGTGGTTGGTCCTGCAGTCACGTGCGCCGTGTTGTGACGACGTGTTCTGTTGTGGGGCGCCGCGAAGATCCTGTGGTACAGGTGCCCTGATGACTAGATCGCAATAATGTGGAATATTTTTTTGCTGGAGGGGGTGCACATCCTGCTCATCCGCCGGGGCCAAAAATTCGACGCAATAGTGGCGCACCCCCTATCTTCTACGTTCACGCCAGAAATAGAAGGTGCACCCCCTGATGTCTCACGCCAACCTGTCGACAACTGATGGTAAGGGCTGCGTCGGATTATTGTGCTTCATGCGTGTGGGCCCATGCAACATCATCGAAGGGTCTGTTGCTGTGTTGCGGGAGTCTACACCATCGCCGAGCTCTACCCTGATACCCCTAATGTGCGGAGTATGATTTGTTGTGATAGCAACTTCTCACACGAAACCATTGCCCGTTGGGAGACGTCTGCTCTGACATCACACACGGGGCTCGTAACGTACTCAGCATGTGTGCAGGATGCTTATGCGTAAGATTGTTCGAAGCGAGAAGTGCGTATCTGTGTCTATACAGAAATGGAACGTAGCATATCATTACTATTCGTGTCTAGATCGTAAACTCAGGGGTAAGTGCAACTCTGCAAGGGGAGACGACTCACGTCTTGCCGAAGGAACTGTTAAAGCCCAACATTTCGTTGATATCGTTGGTCCAGTCGTTTTCGCTGCGGGCAACGCACCATATACCGGTACACTTGGGAGGAGCGCCATCGGAGACGGTCGAATTGTTCGACGTGTCCAGTTCCGGCTCCGGGTTGCTGACATTGATGGCGTCGCCGGGACGCAAGCTCCGCTGCGCAATTCCGTCGATGTTCAACTTGATCAGACGGTTCCGGTTGTGTTCGCTAAGGCGTACGGAGATGTGAGAATTAAGCGGAAGAATTAGCGGCCGGAACAGGAGCGACCGCGGACAGATGGGGGTCAAGAGAATGCACGGAACCAACGGATGTGCAATGGAACCTCCTGCACTGAGCGAATATGCAGTCGATCCTGTGGGTGTGCTGATGGTGACTCCATCACATGTGGTGGTGGTGAGAAGCTCGTGGTCGATGAAAATGTCGAGAGACGTGAGATGGGGCTGGCTTCCGCGATGGAGCGTGATGTCGTTCATGGCATGGATCACGCCTTCGGTTCCCGTGGCGATCAGACGGTTGGTGTAGACGTCTTCGATGATCCGGGGCGGAGATGAGTCTGCCCTCTGGACGGAACATTCCAACCGGTTTCTGTGCAACGTCTTGGACCGTGACTCGTACACCATGCGGAAGGTCTGTCTGAACTTGCTGAAGTCGAACGGGAGCAAAAACCCCAACGTACCCATGGAAAAACTCAACACCGGAGGCACCTCCATGCTGGAAAACGCACTGACCGCCCGCAAAATCGTTCCGTCGCCTCCCATGGTGACTATGAGGTCGGTTCTGGCCACAATCTCCGAAATCGGACCCGTGTACACCACCTTGTTGCCCACACCCTTCCATTCCACCGCCAACTCGTCGGCCACATCCTCACTGACTATGATGTTCACCGCGGTATACTCTTGCTGGATGTGTTCGATGAACTGTACCATGGCGTCTCGCACCCTCGGGTTCCATGGCTTCTTCACCACATAGATGTTTTGCAACGGGGACCTCCAAACCATGTTGTAGAGCTTGGTAGGTGTCGCTGCAATGTAGTCGGGTCCTTTGGAGGGCGTGAGCTCACGACACGACCGGATCTCCAAGCTACCCTCCGACCGCACACTGCTGACCCGCCGTATGTTGTTGTAGGCGGTAATGTGGCGAGCAGGAAGTCCTGGTCTTGTTGAGAAATGTTGCAACTCTGAGGTTTGTCTGAGTGGGGTAGTTCTCGAAATCGTTCCAAGAAGCCGTACCGGGTCTATCGGATGGTAGGAAAACACACTGCGCCTCAGCACAGGCAAAAGCGCCCGGTTGTACGCGACTCCTAGCCGTATCATGTTACAGACTTGGTGACTAATATGGTGGTGGTGATGGACACCGGGAGTCGTGCACCTACCATGTCTACCTTCACATCACCAGCCATTGCAGCCACCAGTTGCTGCACGACGCACCTATTCAGACAAACTTTTATTGGGCTTAACATTACACATTGCGGCACCGGCTACCGCACTAAAATACACGTCGATCAGACACCCACCCAATCTAGTGGGCCAGGGAAGCAGCTTAGTTTTCTCCGTTCAAGTCGTTGATCTGTTGGAGCTCATCCGGGGTAAGAATGGACTCGGAGATGCCTGCATCCGAGGCCTGGGCTGCAGAAGTTGCAGGAGCAGCAGATGCATCTGCAGCAGCCGCATGTTGCAGCTTGCCGTTCTTGGTTGCGTCTTCCACCACAGAAGTGGCATCTTTGGTGGCCTCCTGTAATGCTTCACCCAAAGCAATATTTCTTTCTCCGGCGTCCTTGTCTTCGTCGTCGTAGAACTCGGTCAAAGGCTGTACCTGCTCGTCTCTCGCAAACTGCGAGCCACCCTTGGTGTCCAAGGCGTCAGGCATATCCTCGTCCTCGTCCCCCAAGTCTTCTGCGTCACGAGGCACATAATTCATCTGCACCGAAGGCGCATGCTTGGTGTGGTCCAAATTGGAGATGACGTTGATCAAGATCTTGTTTAAGAACTCGGGCGAGTTGCTGTTGTACATGTTGGAAGGTCTGACGTCCAACTTGTAGTCTGGACCGTAGTACTCGTAGTACTCGTTATAGGGCAACTCATTGGGCAAAGCCACGTCGTTCAACAATCCCAGCTCGTAGGCCCAGGTTCTGGCGACGTTTCTCATGGTATAACCACCACCTCCAAGAACCATCATGGGGATATTGAAAGACTTGACAAAGTTGATACAGTTGGCATGGCCCTGCATCGACAAGTTGAAGCAGCCCAACCGGTCTCCACTCAAAGAATCACCACCACACTGCAATACAATCGCCGACGGCTGGTACCACTCGACGATCTTGCTGATAACAGGCTCGAAAATTGACTTGTAGGTGGAGTCGTCGATCCCGTCTCTCAAAGGCACGTTGACCGAGTGGTACTTACCCTTTCCGACACCGATATCTCTCAACTCACCCGTACCTGGAAAGAACTCTCCGTACTTGTGGAACGAGCACGTCATCACTCTGTCGGTGGTGTAGAACGCCTCCTCCACCCCGTCGCCATGGTGCACGTCAATGTCGATGTATAACACCCGCGGGTAGTACCGCAACAACTCAATGATACCAAGCACAATGTCGTTCAAGTAGCAGAACCCGGACGCCTCGGACTTCTTGGCGTGGTGCAACCCCCCGGCGTAGTTGATGGCAATGTCGCACTTCCCGCGGTTCAACCGAGCTGCACCCTCCATGGAGCCGCCTCCCGAGATCCCACAGTACTCAAAAAGTCCGTCAAACACCGGACAGTCGTCTCCCACGTTGAACTTAATCTGCTCTTTGGAAAACATCTCCAAGTTGTCGGGAGTCACGCGGCTCAAAAAGTCGATGTACTCGTCGGTGTGGAACTGGCACATCTCCTGCTTGGTCGCCGGCTTCGCCCGGTAGATCTCCATCTTCTTGTAGAGTCCGTAGTTCATGATCAACGAGTGGGCCATTCTTATACGGTGAGGCTTCATGGGATGGCCGGCTCCGTAGGCGTAGTTGCCGATGTCCGCATCGTAGAAGTACGCGATTCTCTTTTTCTGGTTGGGGTCGACTTTGAGCTCGTCGAACGGAAGCTGGACGTACATGGCGTTACAGTGGAGATGGAGATTGAAGAACGGTGAAGGCGTCTTTGGTGTGCGCCGCGTGCAGGCACGACAATGTCCCGTGCTTACGTAATATATTACATAATACAATGCTGCCTACCTATTTCTCTGGTACTCCCGGAGCTGCCCGTTCAACCGGTCCTGGAGCTGCGACTGTTCGCATATTTCCTGGTACAACTCCTGATTGACCTCAAAGTTCACCCCGTTCCTCTGGGCCCGAAGCGACCGCGACGTCTCGTTCGTGGGAAGAAACCACCGCCACCACACGTCGCCCATCACCGACGCCCAGTTCTTCTTCCATCCGAGATCGTAGATGTTTCCCTTCTTGCCGCTGTCACCGAACTCGTAGCGGAACCCCTTCGTCCAATTGGTGTCGTGAAGCTCGATAGTGGTCAAGTTGCGCATCACCAAATACGCCAGAAACCCGTAGAACACTCCTGTGGCCAATGCAAACGGCCCGGAGAGAATGAATGCCACCACCAAGTTGATAGGAATGAACTCGTGCTGCTTGTAGATTTCTCCCGTGAAATACTTCCACAACACGTACAACGAGGCTGCAAAAATGATCCAGCAGAACACACTCACGTGGAGCAAGAACTGGAGAAAGTACTTCTGGTTGAAGTGTCCGACACAGGTGGTGAACCAGGGACAGTAGTGGTCCATGCGCAAGATGCACTTCCCCAGACGCGAGCAGTGATGCGTCCGGTCGGGTTTCCAAACCAGACATTTGACGCAGAACCGGTATCCTCCGTTGTGCATGTTGTGAAATGTGACCGAGTCGGTGGGAGGCGATTCTGGGCCTAGTTCCTGGTCTGAGTCTGCGAGAAACGGCGTCCTCGCATTGTCCAGCACACTATTTCCAGAATAGTCCGCGTTGTATTCAGGATTGTACGGCTTCCGCCCATTAACAGACCCTCCATTGACGGGCTCCTCATCGTCAGAGCCGGATTCCGCCACTAGGTTTGCCTTCCGCCGGTTAAGCAGAGCTATGTTTCTGATCCGGAGTTCGGGATAGTCCAACGGAGAACCGGGACCCACATTCACCACCAAGAAGTAAGTGACGACAGCAAGGAAGTACGGCACAAACGCCATGATATCCACCACAAGGGCTATGCCCGATCCTTGGTAGAGCACTATGCTAGGATGTATCACGAGCCACAACACCAAGAGCGCCCACGTCAACGTTCCGATACAAAACACCTTAGGAAACACGGAAGCCACGAAGCAGCATGCTGTCTGAAGAGCTGAGGACCAGTTGGAAGCCGCTACGATGATGGAAGGCTGGGATATGAGCATTCCGCTGTGGTATCGTAGGCTAGTAGGAACGATTAGCGAGAATAATATTTACGTTTAGGTGTGGCGCGGGTCTCGCTAGAGGGCGCAGTAATGCGACCGGTAGCAGTTCATGTAACGGGAGAGGTAGCAGAGCAAACGGACTGAAAACAGCGGGATTCAACTTTTCGTACCGTGTTTGCTCACTAAAGTGGCGGGGCATTCTGCAAAAGACAACACCTATGTCCCGAATCATCTCCCCGTCTCGCACATCGCCAGATACTTGCCACACCTACCGATTCAACTCCTTCCAGGTCTATTACTCTATGTACTCTATTCTTTCTTGAGCTCCTTCTTTGTGGGCTCCACCTTCTTTGGCTGCGCCTTCTTAGCTCCCTCGTAGCCCACGCCTCCAAACACCAATCCTACACCCACCCATTGAATCGGGGTCAACTTGTGACCAAACAAAACCACACTAAGCATCATGCTCAACATTTTCCTGGTCACCGTCGCTGTGATAAGCACCAAGGAGTCAAACTTCTCCAATATGACAAACACGAATACCTGCCCCACGGAACCGAGAACAGCAAATGAAACAATATTGGTCAACACCTCGGGATACCTCGTGGCAAAGTCGACGACATAAACGATTTCCGAACGTTTGAACAAGGCTGTGTAGCCTGCAGTCAAGGCAAACACGAAGAAGTTCAAGATACACATGAGACTGGCGCCGGTCACCTTGTGCTTTCCACCTTGCAACTTGAACAATTGATCCTGGGTCAGGTTGGTGAGCCCGTCCAAAACCATGGATCCAATCAACTGGACCAACCCCAAACCCGTCTGTCCATCGTTGATGCTGGTCTTCTTCGGGCCGTGGCTCGAGGTGAACAATGCTACTCCTGCAGTCACCAATCCGGCCACCACGTACTTGAAAACAGGAAAACGCGTTCCGTACAACACCAGATGCACCAACATCACCGGAATAAGCTTGCATGACTTCGCCAAGAGGTATGCAAGATAGTCCACATGCTTGAGCGATTCGTACCCCAATGGCGCCGACAAACTGGACGTCACACTGATCAAGAAAAACCACTTGAAGTATTGCACGGAAACCTTTCTGTCGTTGGCGAAAATAAACCAGGGATTTCCCAGGGTCACCATCGAGTATACGAGTCCAACGACCCCGGCACAGAACGCCTGTACAAGGTTGACGATGAGTGGAGCCTTGAAGTATTCTGGTTCGTACGAGCTATCGATTCCATACGGCTTGGTGTTGATCCGTTCCTGCAAAAGAGACCACGTCAAGAACGACCCGTACAATCCGGAGACGCACACCACTAGCGTCACCAACAGTCCTTCTTTCTTCATGGAAACCTTTCTTCTGTTGACTTTCCTTGGCTGCTACGTGTGCACATCAACCATACTAGGTCGTGCGCCGACCGCTTACATACCCGGTACAGGGAAGTGTATTCTCTAACTACGTCCAAAAATGCCAAAGAAGCCTCCACGCTTCTTTCCGTCCTGGTCGTTGTCTGATGCGGCCGTCGAGGCAGCAGATGGAGTGGGTGCAGCCGCCTTGGTGCTCGAACGGCCCAAATCGTAGCTGATATAATTGTAGCCAATATCGAACAACACAGGTTTGCTCAATATGGAATGGATTCTGGGAGGATTGGCCACATCCACAAGATTCAACGTGGTCAGAAACTTGTTGACGTTTTCGGCAATAGATCCCGCATTGTTGGACTCCACAGAGTTTTGTGCCAAAGCATGGGCGTGCAAGAACTTGGCTTCAAACTCTTTGATGTAACTGCCAAATTCACCCCCGGAGGTAACGTTGTAGGGAAATTCCTGGAACTCTTGGAATTGTTCCTCCGTGATAAGCGAATCTTTCAACCCCAAGTATACTTTCAAGGCCTCAGGGAACTTATTGTTGGCAATATAGAGGTCTGCGACGTAGGTCAATTTCTGGATGTTGAAATAGTTTTCCAACGCTTGGAGCGACAGGTACAATTCCTCGTCGTTGTAGACACCGGGCAATTCTTTCAATTCCTGGGTGATTTTGATGATGTTGTCATAGAAGGATACCACATTTCCAAGGGTCTTGGAAGAAATCATATCTTCGATAATAATCAAATCTCTCTTGATGCTGGCAAAGAGCAAGTTGTACTTGATGTAAGTGAGCAAAATGGCTCTGTTCTGGCTTCTTTCTATGTCGTCCTCGTCGGCATTTCTCTCGATATCTTGAGTGTGGATATCCAAGACCTTAGACCAGTTGGTGCCCAAAATGTCATAGTCCTGGCTTTTGTCGTTAAGAACGGTCATGATGTTGGACGATAATTCCTCATTGTAGATCTGTGCTTCGTGGCCCCTCCATTCGATGGATGTGATCAATTCCACCGAGGAGGTTTCCGAGACCAACTCGGGCTTTTCTGACTTGATAAGACTAATGGCTGGTGTCAAGAAGGGTAATGTCTGGTCGTGACAGTGTCTTCTGGAGTGGCTCTTGATGTCGAGTGCCTTTTCGTCTGTCTGGGAAATCGCCAAGTTCAAGGAAGGATCAATGGCATTGTCGATCAACTCCTTGGAGAGGGTTTCTGCCGCTTCTAAAGAGTCTTCACCCTGGTATTCCTTGTCGCCTTCCTGCTGGACTTCTGTCCAGAACTCGAGCCCCACTCTGGCTATGGAGTACGATGTCTGTGCCAATAACCATTGTTTCTTGGTGATGGACAACTGGCCCTGGACAAGTGCTGCAAAGATGTACAACTCGATCCTCACCAACACCGACTCCTCGGCATGGGTGAGCTCCAAAAGCTTCTTCGACGTGGTCAACGCCTTCTTGAGTCTGCTGATCATCAAGTTCTTGTGGCCCGAACCCCTTTCGTTGCTGATTTCAAGAGTATTTTTGATCTCCAACGCATACAAGATGTCTCTTTCGGCAGTGAGAAGAAGGAGCAAGCCGTAATTTGTGTCTCTCTGGTAGTCCTCGGCAGATATCGACGACGTCTTCTCCTTCGTCTTATATTGTTTGGTGTCCCTGGTCACAAGACCCAACTCGTGACGTAACTTGGCTATTCTTTTGTTGATTCTCTTTCTTTGTTTGCGGAAATCATCGGGACTGGTGAGATAGGCGTTCATACGAACACCTATCGTTGTGTTGAGGGGAGAGTCCATGGTGGTGACTGGTGGAGAGTGTGCTGGAGAGATGAAAATTGTCGTACTTTGTCGTCGAATTTTCTGGCCCGCGCACGACGGTTGCAAATGGGGGACCCAAGGACAGCCACTGAAGAAGAGCAACCTGGAGTCAGAGACCCCCAAGAACCGTCTGTCGTTACATTTCTCTCACTAATCTGTGCTTTACAGGATCGGTGAGCCGCTCAACACCTCAATTCTCACTTCTGCTACTGAACCGAAAAACTTGTTTCCTATACACTATAACCCGCTTAAAACTTCGACTTTGCCTGCAGAATACTGTTGGCTCCGATATGGATGGCGTTGTACTCCGCAACGTTATCCAAGCCCTGTTCCACGGTCTTTCCGTCCAAAATTTCCTGAA
The DNA here is from genome assembly GCA_030568475.1 of Suhomyces choctaworum. Classification (NCBI taxonomy): domain Eukaryota; kingdom Fungi; phylum Ascomycota; class Pichiomycetes; order Serinales; family Debaryomycetaceae; genus Suhomyces; species Suhomyces choctaworum. The sequence goes on from JAJMGE010000071.1 coordinate 8,647, forward strand.
TATGCTTCTTGGTACCCTTGATGGCCCAGGGCACGTACGAGTTGATTTTAGAGGCCAACTCCTTGATGTGTTCCAAGCCAGCTTCGATGTCGGGAACGACCTTGGTGACGTAGCCCAATCTCAAGGCGTCTTCAGCAGAAAACGTCTCTCCGGTCAACGCATATTGGTACAACTGACCCTTGTTGTTGATAAGAGCAGGAAGCCTCTGGAGAGAGCCGATGTCAGCAGCGATTCCGATGGTCACTTCTGCGATACTAAACTTGGCATCCGCGGTAGCCACTCTGATGGTGTAGCACCCACCCATATCCAAGGCTAAACCCAAGTTGTAGCCGTTCAACAAGGCAATGGTGGGGGTGGTGATTCTTGCGGGGGTTCCAATACAGTACTGGAAGTCGTCGATGTGCTTCCTCAAACGTTTCTTGGTCTCTTCAGCATTGGCACCAGCTCTACTTCCAAGCTCTTTCTGGGCTGCTTTCAAGTCCAAGCCAGTGGTGAACGCTTTAGGAACATTGGACGAGATCAAGATCACGTTGGTGGAAGAAAGTGAGTCCAACTTGGTCAAGATCTCGCTGTAGTCTCTCCAGTACTGCTCGGAGAACGCATTCAACCGTTTGGGATTATTCAACTGGACATGGACGACACCTTCCTCCACCTCGCTAATAATGTAGTTGGCGTACTTCTTGAACTCGTCGGCGTTGAATGACATGACTAACTTCGACTGATGGGGGGTGGTGGTGAAGATCCCTGCCTTATATAAAGCTGGGGTACGGGGTGATTAACCGAGGTAGCGCGGGGTGCGTGGTGCGTGTGAGAATGCAAACAGAGATGAAGTGAATCACCAGGGATGCGAAAGTGAATGTGCTGAAGCTTGCAGTTTATGAGGAATGACGTAGTCTGAGAGGGCCCGAAAGCTGTTTAGAGCTTCAGCTATGTGTTAATTCTTCTCTGCTACGACAGGCAAAATTTTACGTCCTCCTAATAATCTATCGTGAATTAAATGCTAAAGACTTTGGATGAACATGAATGTGGACCATAAACAACATCCAGAAACAATACCAAACCCGCCCCACACACAGAGACCGTGTGATAGCGGAGCAGGCCGGTACCGCTGAAATAAAAGACTGATGCTTATCATGCTAAAGATGAACGAGGACAATAGACCCACGACAAGTACCAAGACGAGCCACAAGTTATCGATGATGGTGAGCTGGGAACCGTCGCTGGGGATTTCCATGTCCATGAAAATGGAATAAACTATCCCCATCTCGATCCCGCTGAGAAAAATGCAGATTATGTTGAGACAAAAGTAGATGTATGCAAGGGTTTGGTCGTATTCGTGCTCATATTCCCGGTGAATATTGACGAACTTATTCCTATCAAGGAAACTGATGGGTTCCTCGTTGATAGAGTCGTAATTGGTGCCGTAGGCGGTGTCCCCAAAAAAATAGTTGTTTTCATCATCAATAAACTTCGACTGGCCGTACTGGCTGCTGCTCGTTGCACGAAGAGGAAGAAGGGTGTGGTCTCTGGAGCGAGACCCGAAGATGGACGTTAAGTTGCGGATCAACTTGCTCTTGAACCTGTGTGATTGTAACACGAAGTGATTGAACATCGAGGGCTCCTGGCCGTATTCCTCGTTCAACTTCACGTATAATGAGTAGTCGTCCTCTTCGTTGTCCTTGCCGAAAATGAAATGGGACTGGTCGTAGAACTGGAGCATCTTGGATGCATCGTCGTTCGCTTCCTCGTCCCCGTCGTCATAGTCATCCACGCGGTGGGTGAAGATAGAGGGCACCGAGTAATTGGAAACCACACTGATGGTGGAAGCCCTGTTGATCAATGTGGGACGCTTGGGGTCGAGCGAGCGCATGGAACCCTTACGCTTGACAGAGCTGCGGGAGTCTGGGCGCGCGATGGAGTTGGCCACGCTGAGCTGGTTGGCGAAGCTTTCCACGTTCTCGAAACTCTTCAACAAGTTGAGGTTCAATAAGTACGAATAGTGGTTCTTGGAGTAGACGCCCGCGGGGATGGAGTTGAAGTAGCACGAGAGCATGTAGTGGTAGAAGCTCAAGTGTCTGAGCATGTTGAGCGAGCTGTTGCTGGAGATGATGTGCTGGATCTTGGCCGGAAGGCGGCGGAACTTGGTGGTGTGGTAGGTGGAACTGAGGACGCCGTTTTCGAGGTCGATGGACGATTCCACCGAGTGCTCGAAGTTGGAGAGGTTGGAGTCGTTGGAGAACAAGGTGAAGTGGTTGTGAGGGAACCTGTCGAAGTGGCCCTCGTCCGAGGCAACGAATTGTGGGTCGCGGAACTCGAGGTCGCCGAGGAGCCCCGGGCTGTTGGTGGTGTAGATGTCGTGGTCCAACGTGATGTAGTAGTCGTCCTGGTAGGACTTGGTATCGGAGGCCGCGAGCGACGACACATCGTGGGTCACCGAGGCAGTCCCGTTGGCGATGGAGCCGTCAGCGCCCTCCAGACCGCCGTGGCTGTTCTCGAGCGAGTCCTTCTTGATCTGGTCCTGCTGCTCCGACTCGTGAAACTCCTCCTGCTCGTGGTTTTTCTTCAAGATGTACCGCAAGCGCTTGCACACAAGCTTCATGGACGGACGGAGGCGCTGGTCCACGATGGACGCGATGGACCCCCTGGTCATGGAGCCCGCCGGCTCGCTGAGATACGCGTTGAGGACGTGAAGTGCGTTCCGGTCCTGGTTGTTTACCAAGTAGTCGAGAAGCAGCTGGACCACGGAGTTGGGGAGCACACAGTAGGCGTACTTGCGCAAGCCGCCGGTGTACGCCACCACGGTGGAATAGGAGTGGCCCTTCTGCGACACGATGTAGCCCGAAGGGTCGTCGCCGAGCCGGTCGGCGTTTGCAAGGTAGGTAAAGGCGAGGTCACACGAGTGGTGGTTGCTGCTCTTGAAGTTGAGGGCGATGTTGAGGTTAAGGATGAGGTCGTTGAGGTTGTTGGGGTCGCTGGGGAGAAGGAAGTGGAGGGCGAAGTTCTTCTTGAGGAGCACGGTGACGTCGAACTTGGTTCCGTTGGACGGCGAGGCGTCTACCGCCGCAGGGGATGTGCTGCAAATGGCGCCGCCCCGGGCGGGACGCGTAGCGGTGGAGCTGGCGGCGGCGTCGGTGGCGGCGGTAACCGCGCCGGTGGAGCCCATGGTCGTAGCGCCCTTGATCCGCGCCGTGAGCCGGTGCTGTTCCTCCTTGATCTCCTTCATGAACTCGGTCAACGTGCGGGTCAACCGCGACAAGTCAAAGTTGACAAAGGAACCCGGGTTCTGGACGAGGAGGTCCCGGAGCTCCAGCACAAACACGAGCGCCACGCTACTGTCGGCGGTGTAGTACTTGGAGAACTTCTTGAGAATCTTCTTGACGGCGATCTTCTGAATAAGCACAAACTTGGAGAGGTTCTTGACCACGACCGCGATGTCGATGGCATCGTAGAACACCTCGTCCAAGTCGTATAGCGCGGTACGGAGCTCTTGGCGAGTACTGGGGCTGCTTCCGGTGTGGGTGGTGTTGGTGGCGGGCGAGTGGGAACCGTGGTCGGCTTCCGCTGCCGCTTCTGTGACCCGCCTGAAGAGAGCCTGGCTGTACTGGACCTTGCGCATGAGCTCACCGTGCTTCGTCTGCACGAACAAGTTGATGTAGTCGAAGTTGTCCACAAAGCTCTGGCGGAGCGGTCCGAGGTCCGAGGACTTGCCCTGGGTGATGGCGCGGATCTGGGCCTTAAGGTCGTTGTAGTCGATGTTATAGCATCGCCATTCTGGGATTGAGAGATGGTGAAGGTTGTTGCCAAACTTCATGGGATGGATGCCTGGTGTCCCTGAGGATAGTCAATGTGCTGCGTACTTGACGCGCGCAAAAGTGGGATCTGCAACTCTTTATATCGGATGAAGTTTGCAAAGGAGACTATTTATGCATGTATTCTTTTTTTGTTTCACAGGAGGTCACATGGTGCGACTATGCTGGAGAGCCGTCAAGAATTTTGCTGCCGCGCTGGGCTGGGGATCGGTTCCTAGCAGCAATCGGGCAGGCATGGCACTGTGGTCCTCTCCCCGCGATCTCCGCTACTCATAAGGGTCGCGCTTTCTCCGTTCCCTTCAGGTACCTCTCGCACCTTCTTGCCGAGACCCAGCTTATCATCACACTAACCCTTACCGCTTCGGGATGGCAGAAGGCGATAATAGATTATCCTGCATGTGTGCGCACCAGGCGCAGTATTTCATGCACTTTGTGCGTGTGCGTCTGCGTATGCACATTCGCTGGTGAAGACAATCGGAATTAAAATGTGCCACAGAATCCTCAGCCGTAGTAGTACAAAAGATCCAGGCGATAGCCATGTTTCCTACACAATCGTGAAGAGCACGCAGCGCCGAGTCCCCGCTTCGTCAAAGTCGCCAACGAGGCTTATTCCCAGCTGCTGGACCCTTACCTCGAATATTATTGCGGCCGCCCTCGCGGATGCATACCAGATGTAGTTCCTTCCTGTTACAAGCTCCACCCCCCTGTTTATATTTCCAGCAGTATTTTCTGCCCTCAATGCAGCCTCTCTGTTTGTGCCCCACCACGAGGCTAAAAATTGCGCTCGTTTACTGCTTGCCTATTTGTCTGCAGAATACAGCTAATCCCCCCAATAGTCGATAAATCTCGTATATTCTGTGCAGGTGGAACTTTTCTTCTGCGGGCTGCACAACCACGCAAGATTCTAATGTAGGCACGACGCAACGTGGTCTGCGTACACCCCACCCAAGCCTGGTTTCCCTGTACGGCCTGACCTGAGGACATCATCCGTCCGATATGCTAGATGTGGCACCCGCGAGTCCTCCTTATTTTAGTCAAGATCCATCCCTACGCCAAGGCAACACAACCAGGGGGTACGTTTGAAACCGCTTATACCCGTTTATTAGCACACGTGGGCTGCCAGCATCGAAGTCGGGGCCCTTGTTGTTCCCAATCGGGAAGGGACTCGTGTGAAAAATATTCCGGTGCGGCTTCGGTTAAGCTCGTGCGACGGTAATGGGGACGTGGATTTTTACATTATACTACAATCCCTGGGCGATTTCTGTTCTTGACAGCATCTAGCTAGGAGGGCTTCTGTGCTGCTCTTTTGTGGCCTTTGTGTCTGTTTTGCGTTCCAAGTCACAAATAGTGCTCTAGACTCCATGAACTTGACCGATCCCAAGGCAACTCGCCACATTCGCCCTTGACACTCCCCTCCTTGCTTTTGGGGGTGCACCAAATTCCAATGGGTCTATCTGTGGCTCCGTTTCTCGTGAAGTGTGGAGAGCTGCGGATTTATCCTTCCATCCGTCCGGTTAAACCTTGTATGACTACAACAGATAGTGCGACGGACCGGGCAGTTGGCGTCGTAATTCTTGCGTTTGGGGAAGCCAGAACCCTTGGCAGAAGGCGGATCTTGGTCCACATTTATGCAGGAGTCAGAATTAGGTATCTCCTAAAAAATATTTGCTGGCGGAACACACTTTGTGGACTTGTTTCATGGCCGTTATATTTTCTATATTGTTGTGCCGCTCGATGCAAGCACACTATGGTAGTGTAAGAGGACCCGACATGTCCAGACATGTAATCAGAAAATAGGATCCAACTGTGTAGCTCAGAGAAAATGTGCCAAACCGGAAAAATTCTCTACCGAGGATGAAATTCCCCGTATGCGCAGCGCCGAATGCAGACTTTTTCGGCGAGCCCGATTCCTTCAGCCACATGACTATATGTACCAGGTATAAAACAGCCGCTTGTGGAGTATATCTACCCAGTATCTCCGCGCACATTTTATTTAGTTTATTCTTTTGGTTCTATTTCCGAGTCACTTCATTTTTTTTTTTTAATTGTCTCCAGAGTCAACCCGGGTACCCTTGACGAAAACCGGAATCATTCCTCCAGTGCCTACAGCAAAAGGACGATGGCCCAAAACTAAGAGCTGGGCACGGATGGTTCCACTGTGACTGGTCAAACACACAATATCCTCTTTGACGTTGGTGAACAATTCTTGGAAGTTCTTGTTGATCCGAAGAGCCTGTTCTGCCACCGTTTCTCTGTAGTCATCGTGGTAGTAGATATCGTCCTCCAAAAACCCTTGCTCGATAATAAAGCCCTTGGATTCGTACTTCTCCGCAATCACCATCCGAGGAGACCGCTTGTCACAAGTGTGAACACCAGTAGTCTCCCTAAGATTCTCCTGGATCAAAGGTCTCACGCTTTTGATTTCCACGATTCCTTCCCAGGTGTTGATCAAGGTATCGATGGATCTACGCAACGGCGACACAAACCATCTCTTGGGCAAGATTAGCAGTGGACTTTTCGCGTTATTGTTGACCAACTCTATTTTCCACTGGCTGCTGTTCTCTTTGGCCTGGCTGATTCCCAACTCGGTCAATTCGGGATCGGGCCCCCACACGATAGTACCGTCGCCATTCTTTTTCAGCCAGTGCTCGTTCCAAGCATCATTACCATATTTGCTGTGTGCTAGGTTGTGGAAGCCCTGGCCATGGCGTGCTAGGAATAGGAGCTTGTACGATTCGTTGGATCTGGCGGTGGAGTTGAGATGGTCCAACTTTTGCTTGAGACTGTCCCATCCATGGATAACTCCAAAGTGTTCATCCAAGTATTGGAACTTCAGCTCGTCTGTTTCGGGAAGCGATTGCTTGAATTGGCCAGGAACTACTTCGAAGGTCCAGTGCGAGTCCATTGTGGCTTGGATTTCTTCAATCCCGGCCTTGTAAGCTGCTGTATCTTCAGGCAGAAGATGCGAGTCGATGACATCGAGTTTGGATGGGGTTGTCATGATTAGAGAACGAGAGAGGTTTGGATAACTTAGTGGGGCGCTCAATAGCGAAGCCACGGGGTTTGTCATGTGATTCGCCAGCACGCGCCGCCCAGCAGTTGCAAAAGATATTGAAGAAGACGGATGAATAGGACCTCATCCATGTCTATATGGCTCAGGTATGCATGGTGCAAGATTGATGATGGTTGCTTTGTGGTGGTGCACCCTGATTCATCTTCGGTGCATACACAGATGCACCTTTAAAGCTTAAACTGCATGTGCAATATGAAGAGGAGCCTAATGAATTGGGGAAACGACTTTGTCCTCAAATCGCTGGAGTGAACACTCTCGGGAAATGCCATTTCTAGGTTCAGCTTCGTACTGTGGTGTTCACCCATTTGGGTACAGTAACACGGAGAGTCGCACCAGCGCAATAACGAATATTAGCAGTTGCTCAGTGTTGAGTAGAGGCAGGCATAGGTCCGCTGTAGTAAAATGCCACGATAAGATGGAAGTATCCAATCCAGGTAGGCACACCTCCATTAGTGGCGCCTTTCAGGGCATTTGCGGCGAATTGTCTCGCTAAGTTTCGTGGATTCCCAACTTCGCACCGCGCCCTCGCTAAATGTGTCGCGGGAAGCTGCAGCCTGTCGCGGATGAATACCGTGGTGCACTACTTTGCTAGAGGTAAGTGTCGCTAGATTTCGCCGTCAACAACACGGAACGCCCGTCGTAGTGGACGAAATTTAGCTTTACGGGCTCCTAGAAAGAAGCCCGTCTCCCCGTAGCCTCTAGCACGCCATCTTGCACGGCCAGCGTGGAGCTGCGCTACTTATCTCTGCCGCGAGCGCTCGCTACCACGCTCGCTACCACGCTCGCTACCACGCCCGCCACAAGGCTCGCCAGACTATTTCTCGTCGAATTGTTCGCTCGTCGACAACTACAACATCAATCATGGAAAACTACAACGATGACCTCTATCCATTGGCGTTGCTAATGGACGAGCTCAAGCACGACGATGTATCCAACAGAGTGGAGGCCATGGAAAAGCTCGACACCATCGCCATCGCGTTGGGACCCGAACGTACTCTCAAGGAGCTCATTCCGTTCCTCAATGACGTGGCCCAGGACGACGAGGAGGAAGTGTTTGCCGTGTTGGCAGCCAAGCTTGGCGACTTCATCCCGTTGATCGGCGGAGCAGCCAACAGCCAGCCGTTGATCGAGATCTTGACCATCTTGGTGCTGATGGAAGAACCCATTGTGCGTGACAAGGCCATAGGGTCGTTGAACAACATCAGTCTCGAGTTGTCCGACACCGAGCTCAACGACATCTTTGTCAGCTTGGTCCACTCGTTGAGCCAGGGCAACTGGTTCTCCAAGAAGGTGGCCTCGTGTGGCTTGTACAAGTCGGTGCTTATCAAGGTGCCCTCTGCCACGAGAATCGAGTTGTTGAACCTCTACCTCAAGTTGATCACCGACGACTACCCCATGGTTAGAAGAAGCGCCGCCACCCACTTGCCGGAATTGATCAACTTGTTGACGTCTTTCACCATATCCAACCCCAACAGCGCAAACAAGGTCACCAACGAAGACTGGGAGATCATCAGCAAAATGTTCCATCACCTCATCAACGACGACCAGGACTCGGTCAAGTTCTTGAGTATCGACGTGTTGATTGCCATCTTGGAGTTCTTCAAGAGCATCAAGGAAGACACCTTCAACGCCGACTTTTTGACCTCGGCGTTGAAGCTCATCAAGGACGAGCTGTGGAGAGTCAGGTACACCGCCGCCGACAGATTCAGCAGTATCGCCAAGAACTTCGCGTCGAAGGAAGACGAGTTGTTCCAGCTCGTTGACCCGTTTATCAGCTTGATGAACGACAACGAGGGTGAGGTCAGAAAGGCCGTTTGCAAGCAGCTTCCCGACTTCTGCACGCTCTTAATCAAGTACAAGTCGTCCAAGGCCACCATATTGACCAAGATCATCCCCGTGTTGAACGAGTTGTCCCAGGACAACCAAGAAAACGTGAGAGCATCGTTGGCCTCCAGCATAACCAAGTTGTCTCCCATTTTGGAGAGGGAGTCCACCATCAGCAAGCTCTTGCCCATCTTCTTGACCATGCTCAAGGACGAGTTCCCCGACGTCAGATTGAACATTATTTCCAACCTCTCGGTGGTCAACGAAACCATCGGGATCAATCTCTTGTCCACCAACTTGTTGCCCGCTATCACCGAGTTGGCACAGGACCACAAGTGGAGAGTCAGACTCGCCATCATCGAATACATTCCCAAGTTGGCGAACCAGTTGGGCGAGTCGTTCTTCAAGGAGGATTTGTTGACGTTGTGTATGTCGTGGTTGTGGGATCCGGTGTTTGCTATCAGAGATGCTGCGGTGAAGAACTTGAAGGAGTTGACCGTGATCTTCGGGTCGGACTGGGCCAACTCTGAAATCATCAACCGGTTGTTGAACAACGACGATAAGATCGACGAAGATGACAAGATCGACTACTCCAACTTCATCATTAGAATCACCTGCTTGTTCGCCATTACAAGCTTGATTCCGGTGATCGACCTCGCCACCATCCAGAACAAAATCTTGCCCTTCATCAACGGCTTAATCTTGGACGCCGTGCCTAATATCAGATTCAACGTGGCGAAATCGTACTTGGTGGTTGTCGAGAGCTTGGTCAAGAATGATACCATTAGCAAGGACGACTTGAACAAATTGGTCAACGTGGAGGTGTTACAAAACCTAGAAAAACTACAAAACGACGAAGACGTGGACGTCAGATTCTACTCAAGCCAGAGTATCAGGAGTATCAACGAGATCTTGGCCTAGTGCTGGATGCGCTTGGTTTTTGGGGGGGGTTTTTTTTTGTGTCCCAGTAACCAACCTAATGACTTGTATGGAAACCCCATACTGAATTTCACGACTCGTGCTTGCGTTTCTACGGAAGATCCATAGTTTAGTTCCTTGCGGTCACCACGACCTTCTTTATGAACTTTTCATCTGCTCTGTTCGATATATACTCGGAATGATTTGCTGTAGAACACAGGAGGTGGCAGAGGAAATGCATAATGACGATACGGGGCGACTCAGAGCTTGCCCTCCTTCTTGCGCTGCAACTTTTCAAAGTCAAAGTCGAACGACGCTCCGCAGCCACAGGCCGTGGACGTGTATGGCGAGTCCACCACTTTGAACGAGCTTCCAATCAACTCCTTCGTGTAGTCGATCTTGGAGTCCTGCAAGATCTCGAGCGACGACTCGTCCAAGATCACCTGCGCCACCCTTCCCGTTCCATCCTCCCTCTTGAACACCAAGATCTCGTCGTCGGTGTCTTCCTTGAGCTCCTTCTCGAGATCCGTGAGGTTCAAGTTGTACTGGAACCCGTGACACCCGCCGCTCTCCACGCTGATCCGGAGCGCCGTACGGGGGTTGTTGTCTTGTTCAGCAATGCTGTTGAGCTTCTGGCTGGCCCGGTGTGTTATGGCCAATTGTAAGTCTGTGGCGCCATGGACGAGCCTTGTGGCGTTGAAGTCGTCGATATCCTCTTGCGGAACGTGCTCCTGTTGCTGTTCCGGCTGCTCCTGCTGATTTGGGTGCTTCTCTTGCTTGGGAAGCGAAAATGACGATGCTTTGAAGGACTTGGCTGTATCGGGCCTGGAGGACGCTGTCGAGTAGCGGAAAGCTGCTATCGGCAAGCGGACGCGAACTGCACCCCCTATGCGTATAGCTAACCCTACTTTCCGCGCAGGTCGTATCGTTCTAGCAAGCATGGTGTAGGTGTTGCTGACTGTACCGATTTGTAATAGGTCATTAACAGTGGTGTGCTTATATGCACTCCGGGCTACATACAGTATCTACTACCAGAACAGTTGATTTAACTCGTTGCTAGCCCTAATGTACACGGGTCAGGGCACACTCCCCATGCTTATCTGTAGTTGTCATCCGCCACTCTCCAGGATTTCAACAACGCCAAGTGGGCCCAGTTTTGCTTGGGTCCTTCCATTCCGAGAGAAATGTATCTGAAGTACCAGAAGGTACCAGCAACTCCGAGGTAAGCAGCCGCGTAGATCAACACATAGGCGATCTTCTTGACGGAAGATGCGGTGGGAGCCACCAATGGGAGCGTGAAACTTTCAAACTCGTACACAAACACCATCATGGCAAAATAGAGTGCGGGCACATAATGGTGAACATAGGTGACTCTGCCCATAATCACGAAGGGCACAAAGTGCAACCCCCATCCGAACATAGGATAGATTCCACCCATCAAGAACAGCTTCAACTTTTGCGGGTTCGAAGCTGGGAAGTCCACAATCTGTCTCTGCCATCTGATCAAATAGTACAACACCACAAAGAAGAAGAAAAACACTCCGACAGAGGAAGTCCACGTTGTGGCGGGCGATCCGATCATGTAGTACTTGACCTTTTCGTCGGCCCAGTTGCACATTCTGATTCCGGTGTGCAAGGTGGGCCATTGCCAGAACGAGGACGCCAAGTCGTCTTGCTTGTCATAGTCGGGAATCAAGCCGTTGTTGGTGGCCATCATCGCCAAATTGAGCTGCACAAAGTCTCTGATAAACTTGGTTTTTGGTAACGAGAAGTTTGCGGGTGCTGGAGGCAAGATGTCGTTGCTGTTGTTTTCGATGTTCCACCAGGTTCTCTTGTCCTTTTTGAAGGGGCTCTTCAAACACACAACCTCTCCCTGTCTGAACCCCCATTGTGGCAATGCCTGTCCGGTAACAGCCAAGTAACAGTTCATAGCTGGACTGTACAATCTGAACGAGGTAGTCAAGGGGTGTAATCTGATCTTGTCTTCGTCCAAAGAGTGCTGTTCCATGATCTCCACAACCCAGTTGTCCTTCTCGTCTCCGATGGTCAAGTTACCGTAACCAGCAACTTCGTAGTGGCCCTTACTGACTGGAGCCTGGACATCGTGGGTGTGCAAGTTTCTTCCGGTCAATGGGTGCATGAGTCTGACCGTCATCCCATCGACAATGTACTCGACCTCGGTGCTGTTGTCGGTATCGTAGTACTGCTCGAATCTGGGTCTTTGGAAAATCCAGTTGTTGTTGGCGTCCTTGTGGGAGTAGGTGGTGACTTGTTGCTGCTTGGACCCCTCTGGAAAGGCTTGGACGTGGGAATGCAAAAGTCCACCTGCCAAGCCTTGGTTCTTGAGGGTGACCACGGAGTGGCCCATGGAAACTTCTCTGGCACCACCAACGACGTCGGAACCAAGCAAGTTGGCTTGGAACAACGACGACATGTTGGCATCCCCGGTACCGGACTTGTACAACAAGTCGAAATGAACCTTGAAACTGACCAAAAAAATGATGAATGGCACGATAATCAAAGCCACTCCTCTGGCAAACCAGTGGTAAGCGTAGCGTTTCCACGACACGGTCTTGTCACCGAAACTATTCCAGAGGTCGACGACGGTGTAGATTCCGACTAAGGTGGTGACAAACAAGCCGACCATCTTGACGGAACAGGTGCAGCCGATGGAGAACCCGGTCAACAAGAGCCATTTCCACCACTTTCTGCCGAACTCGAGCTGTCTTGTGTTGTGTGAATCAAATCTGGCCAAGCAGAACACGGTGGTGATGGTGAAGAAAAGGAGCATGGAGTCGAGCAAGATGAACTTACCCAAGGTGACGTACGACATTTCCAATGCCACCATTAAGGTGAACAACCAAGTGGAAGCAATGGAGAAGCCGATCTCCTTGAACGTGAAATAAGCAAAGGGAACACACAATGCCGAGAATGTTGCCTGGAAAACTCTCATCTTGGTGTAGTCGATGTAGTCGGGGTAAGTTTCACCGGAGGGAAAGTCCCACGAGCCGTTGTAGCCCGCCAAGTATCCCGAGAGTCCGATCAACATCTTGCCCAATGGAGGATGGACGTCGTGGTAGAACTCGTGTCTCAAGTAATAAGACCCGAACTTTCCAAAATGGGCCTCGTCCCACACCACGGCATCATTGACACCAATTCGGTACAACCGGACACCAAAGGAAAGCACTGTGAACAAGATGGGAGCCAAAATGGCCTCGAGGCGACGAAGCGATTCGGCAAATTCCTGGGCCTCATCGTACTGGACTCTCTTTTCCGAATCATCAATCACCTCGGCATGACCGGACGATCCGACAGAGCCCACGGGTTCCTTGACTCTTCTACGAAGGGTCAGCTCTTCGAATCCAGACATTGTTGGTGTGTGAGGAAAGACTGATTTTTCAAGTGACGTGTTTATTTGAGGCCGGGGCACCGCGTGGTACGCGAGGGTTTTGCGACACAGCATCGAGGATTTTTGCGACATCGTATTCACGACAGGCAACACGGCTATTTTGAGCCCCAAATGGCACAATTGGCCAGTATAGCGCCATTTCACGGGGATAGCGGACTTGGCGAAGCTGGCAGAGGCTTCTAGGGAGTCTTGGGTGCCTGACGTAGCCTGCTTCGTAGTTTATGGTGAAGTGTGGAAGGAGACACAAGAGTGAGGCACTGCAGAAAGGGCTTCCACGCAGCTTCGGTGTTCGAGGGTGCAGCGGTGGAGAACGTTGCCTAAGGTAACTGTTGCGTCGGATCTCGAAACGTAGAAGAAGTTTCGTAGAATGTCGCTTTCTCGTTCTCAAATTGCTCCAGTTCTTTCGTGATGATTAACCAACTAGACCTAGGCCTGTGCAATGAAACTCTCGAGAACCGCCCAGATACATTCCTCGTGCAACCGTTCGGGCAATTTGTCGCCTATCCTGACCCTTCCCTCGACGCTCAACGAGATAAGGCTGGAAGCAAATTTGACGATATTCAAGTTGTCAAGATTGAGCGTGGTGGTTCGCAACAAGAAGTCCTGGATACTGGACACGATAGGCCCGTGGTGGAACTTGACCAAGTCCCGGTTGGGTACCGTTAAGGTGATGTTCCGCAAGTTTCCGTTGATGCTTTTCTCTGTGGCGCCATATGTGATTTCCACGTCGCCTAGGACCTGTTCCAAGACACTAGTGGGCTCGCCCGTGACCCTCTCCTCCTTCTGGTCTGCTAGCCACGTTAACAACTGGTTGGTGATGCCCAAGATGTGCTTGTTGGCGAGGCGGTACTCTCGGATGACGAGCGGGACTTCCAAGTCCACCATGCTCTCCAAAAGACGCATCAAGTAGGTGTCGTTGTAGCTGGTGACCCGCTTGAGGAGCACGGTGTTGTAGGCGTTCTTGTCGTGTCCACTGGAGACAAAGATCAACGTCTGTTTGGGAAGCAACGATCCACATCGTATCACCAAGTACAGGATGGGATACTTTCCGGGGTGGCTTCCTTCGCTGATCCGAAGCTGGTCGTACACGTCCTGGGCCGATTGATACCGAGGAATCAATTCTCCCAGCAGTTGTAGCGATTGATTGTACTCGTTGTAGAGGGCCCGGGAAAGATTGAACGTAAGATACTCTTTCTGGGCGTTGGAAAGCGGCGAAAGCGCCTGGTTGGTTTTGTTGATGCGGAACGACTGGTTGACGAACAAATCGGCCCATGCGCCGGCGTGGTTGCTCATGGGGCTGGTGTATGGATTGTGGGTGGAGTTTGCAAAAATCAACACGGTCACGTGACCTGACATTGGGTGGCAGTGAACTTTTTACATAAGCTACAGCCGCGGTACTAGCTACGCTTGCACAAGCCAAGCACAGAATTCATTAGTCGTATAAACTGGCTGCTCACATCTACCCATCATGAGTCCCTTGCGGCACTCACAATTTGGTAGATAGTTAAGCAGAAGCCTTGGCCACGTGCTCCAACAAGTCGACGACTCTGGTGGAGTAACCGAACTCGTTGTCGTACCAAGCGATCAACTTGACGAAGGTTGGGGACAACAAGATACCGGCCTTCTCGTCAAAGATGGAGGAGTAAGAAGAGCCCAAGAAGTCGGTGGAGACGACGGCGTCTTCGGTGTAGGACAAGACACCCTTGAGGGCACCGTTGGAAGCAGCCTTGATAGCCTCGGTGATCTCGGCATAGGTGGCAGGCTTCTTCAATCTGACGGTCAAGTCAACGACAGAGACGTCGACGGTTGGGACTCTCAAGGACATACCGGTCAACTTACCGTTCAATTCTGGGATAACCTTACCGACGGCCTTGGCAGCACCGGTCGAGGATGGGATGATGTTACCGGAAGCGGTTCTACCACCTCTCCAGTCCTTGTGGGATGGACCGTCGACGGTCTTCTGGGTGGCGGTGATGGAGTGCACGGTGGTCATCAAACCTTCCTCAATACCGAAGGTGTCGTTCACAACCTTAGCCAATGGAGCCAAACAGTTGGTGGTACAAGACGCGTTGGAGACAATTGGGATGTCTGGGGTGTACTTCTCGTGGTTGACACCGACAACAAACATTGGGGCGTCGGAGGATGGCGCGGTGATGATCACCTTCTTGGCACCACCTTGGATGTGCTTGTTGGCACCCTCCTTGGTGGTGAAGACACCGGTGGACTCAATGACGTAGTCAACGCCGGCCTTACCCCATGGGATGGAGGCTGGGTCCTTCTCACCGAAGACCTTGATGGCGTGGCCGTCAATGACCAAGTTGTCGCCCTCGGACTTGACCTCACCAGCGTATCTGCCGTGGGTGGAGTCGTACTTGAACATGTAGGCAGCGTAGTCTGGAGCAATGAAAGGATCGTTGATGGCGACAACGTTGATGTCCTTTCTTTCCAAAGCGACTCTTAAGACCAAACGGCCAATACGACCGAAACCGTTAATACCAATTGAGATAGCCATTGTAAAATTTGTGTGTTTGTGTGAATGAGGAGACAAAAAAATCCCTGGATACGGGGCACATCCCCTGGAATTTATACGTCGGCGACGGGGCAAAGCAGTCCATTTTTCGCCCGCACCGAAAACGGTGGAACCCACGTCACAACCTGCCACGAGTGCGGGCGGCTTTTGCAGGTTAGCGCGGGGTGGGCGTGGCGAGCCGAGTTCCGGGCAGGGAGCAATGGGTGGCTGCCGGGGTTTAGCGGTGGGACGGGGTGTGAAGGGGGTGTTTGTGGTTGGCGGGCGACCCTGTGGATCGCGGCGTTTGTCCGGGGTGCCATTGGGTGGGTTGCGCCTCGGCCCCGGGGATTCCGGGCCAAAGGGCTGTTTGAGAGCCCCTCCGCCCGGGCACTGTGAAAATTGCGGGTGGGCGTAACCTGTAAAAACCGCAAAGGTGCGGGCACCGCAAGAGAGAACTCCGAGACCGAAAACCTCACCCCACGGCGTCACCACCTGGCGTACCAGGAGAGGGTGGGAGCAGGTAGGCTGCAGATGCAGCGGGTGACGGTAGAGCACTGCAGGGACATGCTGACCAATGAGACGCCGGGTGTGGCGGTAGCTGCAGGGTGGTTTCCGCGGGACCAGCGGATCCCCCCAATTGCTGTGTTCCTATTGGCCAGAATTGCTGTTCGGGGAACTCCCAAATTTGCACCCCCCGTTTCTTGCTTGCGTTAATAGGGATTAGGTTTCGCGTCACGCCGTGCCCGATCGGGCGCTGACCTGGAAGGTTATTTGTCATTCGGGCTCGAGGGGCCCTGCGGGTGCCACGGCACTGTGTGGGGGGCTCCGTGGAATGCTTGTGTTTTCTGTCTCTAGGCCCCGTTGGTGCCCGTCAGGTGATGATCTGGTGAACCTCTGGGCGGGGCTCGCAACCGCATGAGCACCACTAGGGAGCCTTAAGAAGTGCTGCAAACGGGCAGCCCACTTGCAGTCTGCCTGCGTCCAGCATATATGTGTCTGCAAAAGGGCGTGCTCATGTGCTGCAAACTTGCGGTTGCTGGGGTCCAGGGTGATGCTCGCTGCGCGCACGCCTGGTGGTGGCAAACTACAAATACGGTGCTGAACGGCTCCCAGCAATCGTGCAAGCATCCATTGAGTTTTCTAGGCGTTCTGGCTTTGCTACCCTGGCAATCTGTGTTTTCGCCATGTCTATCCGTAACATCAAACTCACCTCCGGCCACACCATCCCTACGTTGGGTATGGGGTGCTACGATCTTCCTTCGTCCCAAACATCCTCCATAGTTTACGAAGCGTGTAAGCTCGGCTACCGCCACTTCGACACCGCGGTTCTCTACGGTAATGAGGCCGAGGTGGCGTCGGGAATCTCCCGCTTTCTCGAGGACCATCCCGAGTCGAACCGTCTGGACTTCTTCTATACCACCAAGATCTGGAATAGCCAACAGGGTACAGAGGGTACCAGGGCTGCAATCGCCCAGATGTTGCAAAAAATCGGCCCCTTGGGCTATATTGACTTGTTGTTGATCCACTCGCCGCTTCCGGGCTCGGCCAAACGGTTGGAGACTTATGCTGAGATGCAAAAGGCTGTGGACAACCGCACCGTCCGAACACTAGGTGTGTCGAACTACGGGAAGCACCACATCGAGGAGCTTTTGGCGTGGGACGGCTTGAAGTACCGTCCTGCCGTCAACCAGATCGAAATCAGCCCCTGGGTCATGCGAACCGAGTTGGCTCAATGGTGTCTTGCTCAGAACATACAGGTGGAGGCGTATTCTCCGTTGACCCACGGATCCAGGTTGCGTGCGCTCGGCGCCGGGTCTGCCGTGGCCCAGGTCGCTGACAAGTATGGCAAAAGTCCGGCCCAGGTGTTGATCAAGTGGTCGCTCACCAAGGGGTATATCCCGCTCCCGAAATCAAAGACGCCGCTGAGGTTGGAGGAAAATTTGCAGATGCAAGACTTCGAGTTGTCCCCGGAGGAGGTGGCCGCCATCGACCAGCCCCACGTCCATGAGCCCACCGACTGGGAATGCACGGACGCGCCTTAGAGCTGGACCCCCCTGGAGGACCCCTATTTGCGGCCGGGTCCGAGCAAGGCTTCTAGAAATCGTCCATGCTTCTTGCAACTGCCGTTTCTGTCGCACCGCATGCGTCCTGCGTCGCTTGCTCTGTTCGGTTCCGTGTCGCTGTCCATTGACAAAATCGGGATCGGATTATTTTCTCCCTTACAGCGCCTGCATCATACGAGAAGGAAGGCTAGATTCGCAATTTCTACAACCGTGCGCTGGCACAGTACATTGTGAAGTATTTTCTGGCAGTAAGCAATGCCCGGAACATCAGGTCCTTAGTTCTTTTGATGGGCATTAAACCCTTTGTCTTTTTTAAATTTTAGCATTTTTAGTAATTTTTTGTAAAATCAGAAAACATTGCCTCATCTGCTGCAGGAGTTAGTAATGGTAGTAAACCTGAAAAAAATTCTTGCTGCTGTGCATAGGGTCTAATAATATTGGTACTTGCAGCAGGTTCACGCATGCAAGTGCTACAAATGCATCTGCCTTGCCGTACAGTATGAACCGAATAGTACATACCAGGCTACGACAAGCAGGAGCCCAAGCGCATGCCATATCTAGCAAAGTGGACTGTGGTGTGTACTCTAGACAGAGGATGTGATACCGACCCCGTGTTTTGCCAACACGCAATATACCACAAACGTCCATGGGATTTCGCTCTTGCGAGATCTACAGTTATAATAACTAGGTGCACATGCAGGATGCATATAATATGCTGCACTTGCATATTAGTTATAATCCCTATCATAGGCGACCAAGCACCACTGGATTCACAACACGTCAAGGAGAGATGCCGGGAGCACATAGCGAAACCCAATAGCTTGAATTTCTCGCCTATAACGATCCACTGGCGCTCAGTTGGCGTATTTGTTAAATAATGCCTTCGCTTAGCACTTTGCCATGACAACAAAAGCCAGTTTAGCTGGCTAAAACAGTGTTTAGTACGAAGAGGATGAGGGCGAAATCAGAAACAGGCCAAGAAGCAACCTTCTGAGGTGGGAGAGTGATTTTTTCTTATTGAGGGTAGGCTTGTGAAAGTCTCAGCAGCAACTTTACCCTGTCTCACAAATAATAATTGCGAGGCTAAAGACAGTTTATTATTATGAGAGCTAGATTTGTAGGCAATGTCTGTTTGAGCCCAGCAATTGAAAAAGTGAATAGCAGTGTCCAGCTAGCAAAGGGCAGGGATCCAGCCTTTCTGCAGGTCGTAATTGTACGTCACCAGAAACATGCTGATACCCATTGACAGCGAGCTTGGGGGTGTACCTGTAACTTCATGCTCGGCATGCTGCGAGATGCAATGACATGTGCGGCCAGTATATTTCGCCTGTATTAAGCACAAACAAGTAGAGATGATTACATACCAAGCAGTCAAAATCAACTAAAAGAGCGGCTTACTTCGATCGTCGGTCGATTGCTCGTATTTCAGCCCCTTGTGCCTAGCGAGTCACCTATTCTTGGGTGTTCTCGGGGAAGAAGTTCTAGGTTTTGTTTTGTCAGGGCATGCATTAAAATGACAGCCCGGCACGGGGAAACAGTAGCAAACACCGACGAGTCTTGCCTAA